>CM062804.1:1147369398-1147602248 GCA_031772625.1 Pinus tabuliformis | reverse complement strand
GGAGAGTCATTTAGTCTTTGTCTTTCTCTCCCGATTGATGGAATGATGTCAGGGGTAGTCTCTCTATCCCTTTTCCTGGTTTTTAAGTCCTCCTTTTGTGGGGTTTGGAGGACTGAGGTATCAACAGTAGTTTCTGCCCTAGGAGGCACTATTGTCTGAGCCTGTTGCTCAGTGGAGCTTGGAGCATCAATCACTTTTTCTTGCTGCAAGGGCTGCTGTTCACTAAACTGTTCCTCTTCTTGTTGCTGCCCAAGTTCCTGCTGCTCCATCTCTTCTTGCTGCTGTAGCAATGTGTCCACTTGTTCTTCTGTCAATGGAGGTGGCTGTTCCACCTGCTTCCCTTTATCCTTGCTTGCTGTCTGTGGTGCTTTCTCGGCAGTTTGCTGCTGTGCTGTTGATGGTGTAGCAGCTGCTCCAAGTTGCTTTTTGTAGGAGAGGGGCACCTGTCCACAAGTTTCCAAGTCAGCTTCCTTTTGCATATTTCTAGCCTCTCTCTCAAGTAACTCTTCATTAGTAATTTCCTCCTCTAGGGTACCCTCTTCCCAATTTGATGCATTGGCATACTGTTGAATCTCGGGTTGTCTCTTGTGTGCATAGCTACCCAATTTGTATCTAATCCTCCTGAGGAGATAGCATGATTGGGGTCATAGGGTATCCATTCAAAGCTGGTTTGCAGTCTGAGGCCTTCCAGGATAGTGTTTTCCTCTTTCCATCCCTCTTCTTTTCTGTTATATAGGAAAGGACCCAGCTGGTTCCTTACCTTCAACTGTGACTTCTTGTTGTTGCTCTGAAAATGAAGATAGTCTGAGTTCCCAAACTGTCTGAAATATTCCAAGGCAAAAAAGCCTCATGGGGACATACCTTGGCAACCTAAATGGGTTCAACTCATAGCCATATATCCTGATGACTGTGGGTTTTGGTAGAAGTACCAATTACCATTGCTGTAGGACTTATTCAAATGGAGATTCTCCTCATGTCATCAGTTAGTCTAGGAGGAGGAGCACCATGCAATATTGTCATGACTGGATAGATGAATAAGTCAATGAACTCAGTGTATGTGTAAGGTGATACAGAGGTATGATGAAAAACAGAAGTCCAGAACACAACTGACCTTGGAATTCCCTGGGGCATGAGTGGCTTCAAAGGAACAGAGAAGGTGGCTGGCTGATAGAACAAGAATAGGTGGTATATATATGAAGTATACCTGAATAGTCTTTCCCTCCTCAAGTTCATAAACTGCTCATGGATTTTATCTGCAATGTAGGTTGCATAGTCATAATGTACAGCTGGGGGTTTACCAGGAGAGAATATAGACAGCATTGCTATTAGGCTATGATCCACATCCTCCATCCCCCTGAATCCTAGGACATAACTGATTAAATCCACTAACATCCTGCCCAAATCATTCAAGTAGTGATACCCAATAGGAGGGGTTCTGACTGTTTCAGAGCCTGGTCTTACAAACAACTGATTGATTTTAATGATTTGGTCATTTGACAGCTTGGTCCCTTTGTTTATCAAATTCTGCATAAAGATGGGGGTCAATTGCTTGGCAGTTTGGAAGTGCAGCATTCCATTTATACTCTCTGGGGTAATCTGGAACAGGATTGAGCCTGTGGGGCTGATGACAGCTCTTTGGTTTGGGTCATAACATTCCTGCAGCTTGTAGATCAGTTCTGGCATAGGATTTTACTTGGGGAAGGTTGTAGATGGGCAAATTTGAGTCCCAAATTCCCAAGATGTCTGCCCCACTCAGGTGCTGGGCTTTTTAACTCATTCATCATCTGGATATTGTATTTGGTTCCCATAGGGAACCAGTCCAGCATTTGGTAATCCATGTCTCCCAGGGCTTTCCATGCTAATTCCTGGTGAGGAGCATTGAGGGGCTTGATATTTAGAGCATAGGAGTCTCCATAGTTCTTCAAAGTGCAACAATTGTAGGTGAATAGTCAAAATGGAAGCAACAGAATAGAGGTGATTCTCTGTAAAGACAGTTTGTATTTAGATACCAGAGGGGGATTTACACAACAGCAGTTGGAATACAGTTTGTTTTGGGAGCAGAGCTTTTCTAAGGTCTGACTATGTCCTCTTTTAGCGGGTAAATTGAGACCAACTAGGAATTAGCCGAGAATACGCAGTGAGTGTTGCTTTCTGGGCGAAATTACAGGTATTATGGCTCGGCTGGTGCTTTTTGGACTTCACAGTTACAATGGTGGACGTGCAGAGGGAAATGGGCGGTGTAAATGTAGTTTCAAGGTGTCTTAAGCCTTCTGAGCAACTTAAATTTCAATAACAGTCGTATGGAGGGCAGAACAATGGTAAATACCTGTTAATTGACGAAACAGAGGTTGCGCAGGTGTGCACGGTTGATGCTGAGGAGGTCGCCGGGTTAACTCAGCAGGTTGGCGGAAATTCGAACGTAAACGGTCATGCAGAAAGAACAATAGCGACAGGAGAGAAAAGTGGGAAAAGCACGGTTTTTTTGGGTAAAATATAGACTTTTTTACCATTTTGGGCTTTTTAGTGATGACGTCAGCATGACGTCATTGGTGGGTCAAGGTGAGGTGACGTCAGCTGACATCATCGAGTGACGTGGCGGTAGACTATTGGTCCAAGGGGGCGATGAGGGTGGCAGCCATGTCAGCGGCCAGGTGGACGAATAGCGGGGAGCGAGTACAGGTGGATGTGACGTGGCGATTCGTTGGCGGGAAAACAGTTGGCGGTTAGGACCGTAGCAGTTACGGTTAAGGTTAACCGCTACGGTTTCTCGGGGCGGTTTAGGTACGACGCCGAATGTGTCAGGACTTGCTCCGAGAGGCTTTAGCGTTTGACGCGTGGAGAGGTACTGACGTGACGCAACGTCACCTTCTCGGGCGGTAAAGGACAGCAGTGGGGGCCGCTCCGATATCAACGTGGATCGTCGGATCTTCGGGGCTTGATCCGACGGTGGGCGGAGCAGGAAGATGCTCGGGTTGTATGCGGGCGGAAAACTTTGGGTAGAGGGTTTTTCGTTGGTTTTTCATTGGTTTTTCACTGTTTATTATTTAAAACAAACAATGCGCTAACCTTTGGAAATGCGCCAGAGGCGGGGTTTTTTGGCTTTGGTAATTTTGCAAAGGATTTTTAAGGCGGAAGAGGGTTTTATAAGGGTTTTCCAATGCAAATGGTGGTTTTAAGGAGCAATTTGACTTGCAGCAAGGGGGAATGGGATGGAACAGGTTCACCAAAGTGACCAGATGTCATTTTGGTCCCTTTTGAAGAATATAGGGCTATAATGCCAAGGGGAAGGAGTATTTATAAGATTTGGGGCTTTATACACCGTAGTGTTAGTATTATTAAGGGAAGGGGTAAAAATAGGGGAGCTATATAGTAGAATTAGAGGTTAATATGAATGAAGGGAGCAAATGAAGGGGATTTTGCTGAGTTTATCTGAAATTGACTTGGTTTTGAGAGTAGATCAAAATGAAAAGATCTTAGACCAGAAATGTGGATTCTGAATGAACTAGAACCACTTAAAACCATGATCTCTCTTCATAAATCTCAGCTAAATAAAGGGAGTGTTAGCAATGGAATAGAGGGGAAGGGGGAGGTTAGTTATGCTCCTTGCTGTAATTTGATTGAATTAACCACTTTGTCCATTGACAGATTTTTGCCTTGGCCAAAACACCTCTTGATATATGAGTAATGGTGAAAATATCCTTTCTACAACCACAACTGCCTACCAGCTATTTTCCTAGCATTTTTTGTTTCTCCATAGAGGGTGCATTTGGACTTGCAAACCCTTACTTGCCTTTTCTTTTCTTTGGCTTTTTCTTTATTCTTTACTATCTACTTCTACCTATCTTTTTCTTCCAAGGTCCCAGATTAAGCTGTTGGGAACCTTTACTCCTCTACCTAAATACTTGTCTGCCAAGATTAAGCAGTTTGGACAGACTTCTTTCTCTATTCTATAACTCAAAATTGAAAATGGCATGATCCAGATTAGACTGTCGGATTCATCCACAAAATTGAAATAAGGTCTCAATACTTGAAACACTTTTACCCACTCTTGTTCTCTAGGAAATATGGGATCTTTGTAATTCAAAGCAGAGCATATTTGGGACTTTCTTTGGCCAATCATGAAATTATGAAACCTATTAGTATAGGTATCCAACAGGAAGAACGACGAAGAAGTGTGGGCACTTATTCAAAAGCTACAACAAGATTCCAGTACTTCTGATATATTTAGCTGGCAAAATGATTCGTTATGGTACAAAGATCGCTTATACCTCTGTAAGAATTCCCAGCTAAAACAAAAGATTCTTATGGAATTGCAGACTTCTCCCTTAGGAGGGCACTCATGATTTTTAAAAACTTACCACATGGTTAAGAAGGAATTTTTTTGGGATGGCCTTAAATCAGATATTCAAAAGTTTGTGGCGGAATGTTTGGTTTGCCAGCAAAATAAAGTTGAAACAATTAAGACACCAGGTCTATTACAACCTTTATCCATTCCAAGCCAACGTTGGGAGGAGGTTTCAATGGATTTTATCACAGGTTTACCCAAGTCTGAGGGAAAGAGTGTCATCATGGTGGTAGTTGACAGACTTACCAGTATGCACACTTTTGTGCATTATCACATCCATTTAAAGCCAGTACAGTTTCTACTGCATTTATGGAAACAGTTCAAAAGCTACATGGAAACCCAAAGATTATTGTAAGTGACAGAGATCCCATTTTCACTGGAAATTTTTGGACATAATTATTTTGTTGTCTTGGTACTCAGTTAGCTCATAGCTCATCTTATCATCCTCAATCTGATGGGCAAACTGAAATAGTAAACAAATGTTTGGAAGGATATCTTCGTTGCTTTGTATCTGATAAACAAACACAATGGGTCAAATGGTTGCCTCTGGCTGAATGGTGGTATAACACTTCCTTCCATACATCAACAAAAATGACCCCATTTATGGCACTTTATGGGTATCAACCACCATCCATCACATCATATTTAAGAGAAAATTCTAAGGTTCAGGCAGTGGAACATCACATCGAACATCAGCAACAAGTCCTCCAACTCTTAAAAGATAACCTCGTGTTGGCACAAAATAGAATGAAACAACAGGCAGATCAACATCGCAGTCAAAGAAGTTTTGATGTAGGTGATTGGGTATTCCTACGGCTACAACCATATAAGCAAATGTCCCTAAAGCAAGCTAAGAAGGATAATAAATTATCACCAAAGTATTATGGTCCGTAAAAGGTGTTGGAAAAGATTGGTACTATGGCATACAAATTGGAGCTTCCTGCAGCTTCTCGATTGCACCCAATTTTCCATGTTTCATGTTTAAAGAAGGTTATAGTTGACAAGCTCCCAATTCAAACAATATTGCCAGAACTTGACGAGGAAGGAAAAATTATATTGGAACCGGAAGCAATCACAGAAACAAGAACTCGACAGCTACGAAATCGATCAATTTCAGAGTATCTTATCAAGTGGAAGAACTTATCTGCTGAAGATTCCACGTGGGAGGATGAGAATTTTATGCAGAAGTATCCAGCATTGCTCAAGCGTTGAGGACAACACTTTTTTGAAGGAGAGGGGCATGTTGGGTCCCTATAATACTAGTGATTACCCCATCACTATTGTAGTTATACCCCCTATTTATATTGTTGTGCCCCTATTACCCCCATATTATTATTTCTGTGCCCCATAGAATCCCTCTATTGTTATTTTTGTGGCTTTATATTATTATTGTTAGGTCGGCTGGATTATATTGTGACTCCTTAGACTCCTATATATAGAAAGGAGGTTTTGTCATTTGTATCATCCAAGAATTATTCATTTATGTAATGTAAAGGAGGTTGCCCCCTCGAAGAGGCTGAATTCTAAGGCGTGGATCTCTCTTTTCTATCTTTTTGTGAGCTGGTTTCATAACAGAATTTGTGATATTCTGAAATTATAAGTTAGTATTAATATTTTAATGCTATAGAAATCATGCTTCTAGATTTGACATTTTAATGTTTGTATGGTTTTCTCATTCTGTCTACACACCGATACATTGACTAAAAACAAACATATATGTGCAATCGATGAATTGAATGATGAGAGGATTGATATTTACTTGCAACGATTTTTTCTATTAATTAGAGAAAAATCTTTGGGATGATAAAAAATTTGGATAGAATTTTTATATTTGTAATGTGTTTTAGATGCAAAATAATAGCAGGTGGCCATTTCTAGGGAAAAGAGTCTACAAGAATTTGAAATAGCTAGTATGATGAGGAAAATGTTTTATTTCCAGTGGTACAAATAGCTCATTTCATCCTAATTATATTTTTTCAAATAGAGAAATGTGTAATTTTTTCTCTCTATAGTATATTTCATTCGTAATGTTGGGTCTTGCACATAAATTTCCATCAGCAAATTTCTTTCACACATGTGTTATTTCTTCTTAGATTTGTGAATTAAATACTAATCACAAGACAAACATTGGGAAAATAGAAATTTCTAAATTCGATATTTGTTTGTGATACAAAGATTTCGTGACATATTGCAGATTCAAAAACATAACAGGTGGTGACTTATTGGGGAACAAGTTGACGAGTATTTGAAATTGTTAGTAGAGAAAGGAAAGAATATATTTTTTCATATTGATGTGAGCTTTCTATAAATGATTATGTATATCTAATAACATATCATGTAATTTTTTTTTTTCCAAATGCTTTTAAAAGCTTGGAGTATTGTGCGAGCTTATGTTTTCTTACGTAAAACGGTATCTTTGAAACTTAGTTTTGGGCAGCGGATCCCCCCATAGCATATTTGTGGAGCTTAAAGCCCGAATTTTTGGCCAATGTAATGTAAAGACGCCACAAAATTCAAGCGCGGAGTGCAAGAGTCTAGGGTTTTCCACCCTAAAATAAGGTAAATTAATATAGACTGTGTTAGCCTACCCATGGTCCACGGACCATGGGATTGTATAAGTAGAGTGAGGCTCTAAGTGTAAAGAAAGTCAAAGCCTTCAATTGGAGAAATGATATGAGTTTTGGATTAGATCTGATTCTGTAAGTCTGAGTATTGGGTTGTAGTAGTAGGAAGAGGCTCTGTAGTTGAGTGCATAGAGGCCTGGTAGAGTCCGCAGCTATGTGCTCGGATCCTTGCAACTGAGTGTGCAGGGCAGAGTTGGGATTGTACTTGGACAAAGAATTAATAAGAGATAATTTGATTCTAAATTACTGTGTGTTTATTACTTCTATGATATTTATGCATCTTTTTACAGTTTATGATTGCGCGCACTAGTTATAATTGCTGAATGATTAATAAGAATATTGTGCCCACATAATTAAGTTAAGATCTATAATAAAACCACAGTAGGGATAAAGGATCTAGATAGCTCCTCTTTTCACTCATTATCGAGCTACACGGAAGAAGTAAAAATAGTTGCAAAGGATAGATGACTGTGTGGAGCAGTGCAAGTGCATAGGATCATTTCACAAACTTCACAGACTTCATCAAGACATCCCTAGTGTGTAGAAACCTGGTTCTAGCACCCTCCCATACTACCTTGGGTGAGACTTGAGTTCGTGCTCCATGAACTATTGCAAAAAGGGCCGATAGTTTTGGGATTTGTTTGGCTAAATCACTTCTAAACCTGGGTCACACCCCAATAAGCCAACAAATGGTTCTGTTGCCAAGACTGGGATCTACCTAAGGGATGTATGATCTCAAAACACTACAATCCCACGAATAAAGAAATTGAAGAGTGGTTGGATCAGAAGATTCACAAGTTCATGATATAGGAAAATAGAACTCCGCAACTATCTGAGAAAAGGTGGCTCGATCGCTACGTGTATACGAAAATCCACGAGATCTTCTTCACATCCTTTCCATCAAAGTTGTATAATTGGATCGCGAGGTTAATCGACAACTAGGAAAGGTACAAGCTCAATCAACCAATGGTGTGGACTCCAGAGTTAGTACATAGACTAGATGCATCAAAAAATAATATCGCGCAATCTGTGGACCATTGGCTCGATCGGATATTTGGAGGATTTATCGCTTAGTTTGCAATAGACACAACCATGAGCTATAACAAAGTAGAGAGACATTTCCTTAAGGGACCGTGAGGTAGGTACATTAAATCCCTGAATACTTGGATTAAGATGCTGCTATGTGAGAAACTAATCATGCGAATACATTAATGTTTGGAACGATGTGGAGCGGAAAGGTCTACAAAGGTACTGAGGGATTAGAAAAGAGTCCCTTAATTTCACCGTCGTGTGAGAGTGAGGAAGAGCTTGCTTAGGTTTCTCTGAGAAATGCAGTCAGCTTGATAAGGCAGCGCATTCCATAGTTATCCCCTCCACATACACCATCACCCGCTTCACCTACTTCACCTATATCATCACTTACACCACCTCCACCAAAACCACAGTTCAACACGGCAAGCGAAATCAAGCTACTCGTATTTAGAGGAGTATGGAATGACGATTCGAATCAATTGTGGTTCATGGTAAGAGCAGTGTGGGAAGCACAAGGGGTCACGAATGAAAACATTAAGAAGGCCACATTTGTGAGCACGATGCAGGATCGCGCGTTGACATGGTATATCAAGCACTCTAATGATCACCCAAATGCAAGAATAGCGGATATCGAGAATGTGCTTGAAGAAAGAATTTAGTAGGCCAAAATCAGAGATGTAGTAAATCATCGGATTTAAGGAGATTGTGATGCTTCTAGGTAAGACCCCTTGGGATCTAGATAACCAGATGAAGAGTATAATCCATGAGGTTAATATCACGCAAACAGATGCACAACACCGCGCATGGTTTGTGGCATCTTTGACACCACACCTAAGGATGACGTTGTCATCGTAGAAGCTTTCAACCTAGGCAGAAGCATTGGAAATGGTGATGAGGTTGCATGAAACACCGATACAGGATCTGGGGCTAGGAGTTCAACAAATCCAAATGCAAATATAGAATCTATGCTTGGAGATGCAGAATTTGAAAGAAGATAGGGTGCCATGGCTAGAGGCACATGAAGAAGTGTGGTGCATAAAATGAAAAGGATAGGGCCATGAAAAATACCACTGTCAAGTATTCGGAAACTACTTGGAAAGAGGGGGTCCAATTCCATTGAGAATTAAGGCATAGGAAGGGCCAGGCGCAACACTTGCACTGTCATGCGTGATCTGTCAGATAGGAAGAAAACACACGGCGGATAACTGTCATTTGTTGTAGAAGTATACAAATACTTTGCAGCAGCTATTTTGTAATTTCTATAGGCCGGTGGGCCATGACAAGCGTACTTGTCATAGCTACAAATTGATGAGGGAGTGGACCCCATCATATAGAATGCAGATAGAAGCACAAGGCCTTGACCCTGCCGCGGGGATGGTGTGTGCTGGATTTGAGGGCCAAGGTCGAGGATGAGGAGGAATGGGACCAGAAAGGGGTTGCAGATAGTTAATCTATTACAATTGTGGAGGACCAGGGCACTACACTCATGATTGTACCAGCCCGACAAGAATATCTTTTTCATACTATGCTCAATTAAATCATGAAGTAGTAGATTGTCCTACGTTGATCACACAGATGCGCGAGAAAGGAATACTTCACCCTACTCTGGCTCAAAATATTCAAATGATGAGGTCCAAATCATATGAAGAAGACCCAAATGTGAATACGGTGCTCAAAAGTGGTGCAACCATAGGGGAAGATAAGGGGAAGCAACCTGAGGAAGATACATGGGTTCACAAGGCTCCTATAAAAGAACCTGAGTTTGAATTGGAATGCACAAATGAGATGTTTGTGGAAGATAAGAAGAGCTTCGCGAAGGCCTGTACTTCAGGAGGTAAGGATCACCCAAAGCCAAGAATGGATCCTTCTATCCTTAGTACTATTTTAGAGACATGTATGAAATTGCTACGTGACAATAAGGCAGTTAAAGGACTACAAGAGCTTATCACTAGGTGCGCAGGGTCAGGTGAACCGCATGTAGTTCGGAAACTAGGAAAGCATACGTTACACATCGGGAGGGAAATGAGATTAACGGCACAAATTGGCAAATACAAAACGGATTAGGGAATCCTAGACCTAGGTTTGGACACGAATGTGTTACCAAAGCAGACATGGTAACACATGGGCAGGCCCATGTTCTAGTGGTCCCCTATTCAATTACGTATGGTGAACCAATAGAAGATTTTGTGAATGGGGAGGTTGCAAGGGGTAACAGTTGATATCGAAGGCACGAGCACGTAGATGGACTTTAAAGTAATAGAGATTGTTAATGACAACAATCCTTATCCCATGTTGTTAGGAATATACTGAGTAACTGATATGAATGTAGTTATCGACCTTGAGAAGCGGAAGATGATATTCGAGAAAAAGTCCCTTTGAGTAGGCATTCTGCTAGACCCAGTAGAAGGAGCCTGGTACACTAAATTTGTGCGCGACGATGGAAGAGACAATGAGCTAGATTGTATCTACAAGGTAACTGTGTGAGATCAGGATTGGGTAAATCCGACTGTAGATGGAAGGATCTCGTGGAAGCACACAGGTTCCTACACCTTGGATTTAGATGAAGAAGAAGAATGTTGGCACAATCGGTTGAACGAAGTGACAATGCTGAATTGCAACATTATGACTAGATCACTGTGTTGCATAACAACCCAGGCCCGAGATCTACCAACATATGACGGATTGACAATGGTGGATGAATTCTTGAGCATGTTTGAGAGTGCGGTACTGGAACAACAATGGTTCAATGCGTTGAAGTGGGTGTTGCATGCGACACCTATGTATTGATGGGGAACACATCAAGGAAATTTTGAAAACTAGCATGGTTCTAGAAGGATGATGCAGCTATGATTTGGGAAACTGCAACTACGGATAGTAGATAAATATGATGGATGCGATGACCCACACACGCACCTCCCAAAATGGACCAAGGCCTATGGAGAAGAACCTCAGCCTGAATGGGTACACTTTTTCTACCATACCCTAGATGTCATACCGATGAATTCGTATAACGAGACAAAACTCTGACATGGTACAGGTGAATGGGATGTCTTACGCGAGGGATTTTTATTAACGTTCACATTTGAGCACTGATGGTCAGATACTGTTGACGATGCACTTCAAGTCGTAAAAGCCACCATCTTCAAAATACCACAGGAACCACGGGATGTAGTTCAACCAGCATGGGCAACCTAGTTAAGAAGTGCCCTAGAATTTTATAATGTGTAAGTAGAGGAGGATGATGGCGACCCCCGAAATAATATTATTCCAGAAGCTTAAGGGTGTCATGAAGTTCGAGGACTAGCAATTGAGGATTCCAACATCACTGCACTGCTAAAAGCAAAGAAGGTAAACATTGCTATAGACGTGGAGCTAAAGTACGCGACGCTTGGGGACTATTGGGTTGATGCTATGACAGATAAGGTCACCGAGTTACTCCTCGAATATTAACATTTGTTCCCAACCAAAATCACGGACTTAAAGGTGATCATTGGTGACCTAGGGATGGTGAAGACCACTGTGAAACCGGACATGAAGCTAGTTAAGCAGCGACCTTACCATTTGAATCCGAAGTATAAAGAAAATGTTCACAAAGAGTTAGACAAAATGCTTGTGGCTGGAATTATTGAACCAATGGAAGAATCCGACTGGGTGAGTCCTATGGTAGTACAGGAGAAAAAATAGAAGGGAAAAATTAGAATCTGTGTGGACCTGAGGAAGCTTAATGAGGCCTGTGTTCACAATCCATTCCCGACAGCGTTTACAGATGAAGTATTGGAAAATGTTGGCAAACATGAAGCTTACTCATTCATGGATGGCTTCTTAGGGTACCATTAGATCAAGATCGTGCCGGAAGATAGGAGCAAGATAACCTTCGCAACTGAATGGGGCTATTTTCAATACACTGTTATGCCCTTTGCACTGAAGAATGTGCCAATGGTATTTTTATGCATAGTGGTGGCCGCATTCAAAGAATACATCCATAAGTTATTGGAGGCTTATCTGGATGATTGGACTGTATTTGGGTTAGTTAAACAACATATAGCAAGCTTACATTTGATGCTGGGTACTTTACGACAACACTAGATTGCGCTCAATCTTAAAATGTGCACCTTCCTTGTCCCCTTTGGAAATCTTCTCGACCATGTGGTCTGCAAACAAGGCCTGATGGTGCACCCTTGAAAGGTTGTTGTTATTCTCTATCCGGAAGAACCGTGAAGTGTCAAACAACTACGCGCTACTCTGGGGCACATTGGTTACTATAGAAAGTTTATTAAGAGCTATGCACAAATAACAACACCAATGGAACAATTATTGTAAAAGGATGCTACATATTATTGGAATGATGATTGTAAGAAAAGTTTGGATGTCCTCAAGGAAGAAATGGCATTCACTCCCATCTTGGTCTTCCCAAAATAGGTCATCAAGTTTCATGTACATGTTGATGCGTCATATATCGCACCGGGCGCTATACTTACGAAGGAAGGTGCGAAAGGCATGGATCACCCGATCATGTTCGCAACTCGGTGGTTGTCCAAAGCTGAAAAGAACTATTCTACTACTGAGCACGAAGGATTGGCAATGGTATATGCGCTCCAGAAATGCCGCCACTATTTACTTGATGGGCACATCAAGATGTATACCAATCATTCCACGTTGAAATACCTAATTGTTGTTGGGAAAAGTATCCAATACGGAATGACCCTATCCCACTCTAAGGGTGATAGTACCTCAACAACAATCAAAGCAAAGCTATTCAAGATTACTTCTTTATGAGATGTAAAGAGAGAGGAGAAAGAGATCCACTAACCATTATCTTCCGCTAATGATTGATCCAATCTTCCCTCTCTGCTGCTTGCTCCCAGCTCCTTGCTCTTTCACTGGCCCAGCTACAAAAAGATCCTGTAAAAGCACAAGAAAAAGAAACTACAAGAAGCATACATCCATAATTGATTCAAGGATTAGAATAAATCAAATATACAAGCATCAATACGCCACAGAGACACATGCATATAGAAGAACCTCAAATGCTTTATTAATGGAAGAAGTAAAGTTCTGAGAGTGTTACAACCATAAGAGGCCCAATCCAGCAACACCTCCCAGCAGAAAGAAATCTCCTCTTCACCTCCTTCAAACCAATCACCCAATAGTTCTATACTCAAACCAACAGCACTTCCTTACATTCACAAGATTCCAGCCTCCTTAGACCTCATGAGAGAGCTCTATATATAGGAGTTTTGGAGAAAGGATGAGTCAGCTTGAGGCTGGCATGAAGCTGACTAGTGTCCTCTCCCACTTCAGTTATTCCTCAGTTCTTGAGTCCACTTGGAGTTTCTTGCTTCCACTTGGAGATCTAGATCCTCTTACTCATCACAAGGCGAATTCCTTGATCCAAGTGTCATTTTGGAAGCTTCCTGGGCATTTGACACCTTGCAGAATGACTGTGCCACTTGGCCAATCTCGCCCAGCACAGGTAGCCTTCATTAGATTTGGCATTCAGCGCAGGTACAGAGTGGAGCAGTTGACATTCAGCGCAGATGCTCAGTGGAGCAGTTGACATGATCCAGGATTAGCTTGTTTTTGAGTGTTTTCAAGTGGAGAACTGATTTTTAGTGTTGTGGTTTGCTGACCTTGTTCCTCTAGGGGTAGGAACAACATGTTTAGGGACTTTAGATCCCTCAGATTATTGAAATTTCATGCTTCATGCTGTAAGGCACAAAAATGTCTATAACAGTTGCCCCCTAAAGTATGAGGTCGTTTATCGGGTGAAATGCTTTATCAGGAGGATCCGAAGTTCATTCAATCGCTGAGAGGTGTCCTGTAATAAATACAATACAATACATTATTTTTCATTCTGCTTTCATGATCTAGCTGAGGCGGGCATTCCCATGCTCAGCATTATAAATTCATTTTGGTACACAGAACAGACGATCGTCTGATGGTAGACAGATAATTCTCTACTGAAATTATCATCCTTTGAGTAGGATGATCATCTGCTGCAATGATGTACATATCAAATGTCTTTATTTTTCCTGAATATATATCGCAGCCCGGATGGATGAAACTAGATCCGGGGTCTTCAAACTCGTTCGATCTTCACACTAAGTACAAGTCGATCCATGTGAGAATTGCGCTGAAGTCGAACATGGAAAGACATCGCTTGATTACCGGTCAATAATGTAAACCGTTAACAAGCGCGAGAGGAATCACCAATAATGACAATGACCCTCAAGGTACTGCAGTACAATTCACGTGGTGTGAATAAAGGACTTGGCATCGAACACCACGCAAAATCTTCTGGTCGAAGGTCATTGGTGTATACCTGTCTCCGGAAGTGAGAAACTTGCCATTGAGGCATGCAAGCTTCAAAGTACTGGGGGGTTTGTTCCTAGATCAACTTCTTGGATAATGAGCTGAAGTCGACAAGAAGCGATCCGTCAAAGGAGGGCCTTAATGAATCCCACATCAGTGACACGGAACAGAGCTAATGATTTTAGTGGAGGTGAAAACAATCTGTGAAATATGATTCAGGGTGGCGATCATGGGTGGATGAAGGACAATGTATGGCAGTGGATGGGACACGGTTGACTCTTTCTGAACAACATCTCTTGAACATATAACGACACTGATGTGATGGATCGGTAGCATTACCCCAAATGTGGATGGTTTGGCGAAGACCATGGTGATGAGACCAGTGAATGAAACAACCCAACCCAATGTGATACGGAGGACAAAGTGTCATGTTCAAGAGTGACTTGCTACCATTAAAGCTTCGAGGTTCTCCCAATTTTTCCCCAGTCATTTCTGACCAGTACCTCTTTATTTTTTTCAAGCTTGAGGAGGATAACATATGCTTGTTCTATAACCTGCCCTTCGGGCAAGCCCATCGCTATGTTTTAATGAGCCTAGCGATAGGGAAACTCGTTCTCGTCTAAAGACAAGTTTGTCGCTATTTAATCATTTTAACGAGTCTAACGATAAGGAAAACTCGGTCCTTTTCATTTTTAGAGAGTCTGAAAAGGTACAAAAAGTTAACTCCAAAATTCCTTTTTCGTCATCTAATCCCTTAAGTTCGAAAAAGTATAAAACAATACAGAAGGGATGGGTTTTCGATAACTTTAACGAGCCGAATAAAACAAGCGCTCGACCTTTTTGTGTAATAATCCCTCAGGTCCAAAAAGATTAAAATCTAGAGGAGGGATAGCTCTTCCGGTCAATTTAACGAGCTGGAAGGCCAAAACTCGGCAAACTTTTCATATTTTACGAGTCAGATGAAAAGAGCTCAAAGAAGACTCGTCTTTTGAGGAACGAGTGATAAACAGGGATAGCAGCAGATTCCAGGTACAGGTTGGAATTTTCCAATCACGGCAGTGTCACAAGGATGGCTAAGTGAAATCACTCTTCGCAGCTGTTCCTCAAAATAGGTAAACAATCATATGGAGGTGAACGATTGGCCAAATGAAATGGAGGTGGCGGATGCAAACACGACCAAGGCTTTTTATGGCTAATCAATTTATGATCACAATGGTTATTTACCAGAATAGGTTCATTTTTTAATGAGCTTAAACTCTGGAGGAAACTCTTGCTCACGCTTTTCTATTTTTTAACGAGCATAAATTCCACGGTAAAACTGCTCGATCTTATGTTTATTTTTTAACGAGCATGAACTATGCGCTAAAACTGCTCGGATCTCGCTTTTCTAGTTTTTAACGAGCATAAATTCCGCGGTAAAACTGCTCGATTATATGGTCAAATTTTGATTTTTTACCATTACTAGCTTTTCTCTTTTCGATTATAGTACTGCATTTTCAATTGCTGCAACAAAATATGTTAGAAATGAATAATATTTGCATGAAAATGAGATTATAACCCTAATATTTCACTTTAAACTGTGTAAAAAGCCATTAAAAGGTGTTTTTACCTCTCATTTACCATTTCATTTGTATTTGGTTTGTTGGAGCTCTGGAGGTGCCTCTTCCCCCTTGATTTTCACCAGCTGATTCCGGGAGATTCTGCGGACGATTTTCGGCGCCGTCTGGACCAGGTAGGAGCTAAACCCTAGCTCTTTCTTTTCATGGTTTCATTTCTCTGTTTTAGGCCTGTTTCCCAGTATTTCTGAGCCCCAGGGTTTTTCAAAATCGCCCTAGTTCCAGCGCAGGTTCCCCTTTCGAAACCTGCGCTGAAGGTCAAGCTGCCTTAAGGCAGCCTGACCCTCAGCGCAGGTGGGGGACTCTCTGCCTGCGCTGGGCTCAAAAACTGAGTTTTAAGGTCATTTTTTGATGATTTTTTCGCTAGTTTTTCATCAAAAACAGGAACTTACTCTTTCTCTTGTTCGCTTTGCAGGGAACCTTGAACAAAATGTCCCTTACATGGCGAGAACGAGAACATGAAGAGGAGGACATGATTGCCCTCCATGACCCTGTCACGGTGAACGCGTTGCGGAACTGTGGCCTGCTGAAGTTCTTCCGTATCTCTAGTATGAGAGCACAGATTTCTTTGCTGCAGTATATGCTTGATGCTTGGGATCCTGTTAACCAAGTGTTCCAGATTAGGGGAAAGGCCATCCCCTTGACCATAGAGGACATGTACTTCTTGACTGGACTGTCAAGACAAGGTGCCCCCATTTCCTTGTCAGGTACGGCCCGGGGGACTGATTCCACCAGAGATTATGTCCGCCAGTATTGCAGGGAAGGTTCTCAGCCGAGCAGAGATGGCAAGATTGTCATCCGTGAGATTACTGATCAGGCTCTCAGGTCCATTCTGTTCATTATTGGTAGGATGGCCAGCAGTGCAGCTCTGCATGTTGCCAACAGGTCTTATATGCAGCACGCTTTGGAGTGTCTCCAACCGAAAGTATTCAACTGGTGTGATGTAGTACTTGTTCAGATGAAAAGTCAATTGACCAAGGTAAAGGATGGGAAGCTGAAGAACTTTGGATTTGGTTCTATTCTGACTGCCTTTGCCTTGGAGAAAATCCCACTGATGCAGCCTCAGTACATCATACTTGACTTGCCTTCTCCGACCGAGCCACGCATGCAGAGGTGGGTCGACCACATGTCTAGGCATGTTGGTCAACCTCAGATTACTTTTACTGAGGCCTTCTTTAGGTGGTTCGAGCGTCAGGAGATGGCGTTTTCCGAGTATCCATATGTGGGTATGGATTTCCGAGGCGATCCGGATTTGGTGCTACCGGATGGCGAGTAGTGGGGTGCCATTGGTAAACTCCTTGACCATATTACTGTTTACTGTTCTGATTCATAATGTTGCTGTGCTTTATTCTATCAAGACTTTTAATTGTACTCTTGGGTGCATGCAGATATTGGTCCTGTCCATCCAACGGTTCGTCCGAGATCGCTAGTTGCTGCCCCGGCAGTGGAGCCTGCTAGGAGAGTTGTTATTCGCGATCCTGACGATACTGAGACCCTTACAGCTATGCAGGAGCAGGTTGAGAGCCTCACTCGTGGTCTTCCGGATGTACAGATTGACAAGTTACCTTTACAGCTGCAGCGGCATACTATTGGTGTGCCTAGACGATGGACTCGTCTCTTGCGCATGATTGCACAGGCCGTGATGTACTATCATGAGCACCACTAGGCTAGGGTGCCCCCTAGCATCTTTTTTTGAGTTTTTAGGTCATATGACCAATTTTGTCTTGGTTACAGAACATTATGTATGAACTTATATAAACAGCTTATATGTATTTTGATTTTCGGGTTTTATTCTGGTTGATTTATGTGATCCATATGTACAATCTTTGATGATGTGTCCTTTTTCATAAATGTTGCAAATGTCTATCTAACACATAGTTCGCTAATGAGTCAGTTAATGTGTTTAAGTTTCTTGAAATATGTTGATATTGAATTGAATCAAATCGTCTTTCCAAGATCTTAACCCTTAGGAACATGCGATAAATAGCCGGATTGCGAACAGAATATATACCATTGAGTTGTAGTATTACGAGCTGTGAGTCTAGCCTGACAATTAGTCGACGTATGCCACGTGTGATGGCATCAGAGAGTAGTTCTATCAACGCGCTATACTCAGCGATGTTATTCGTTGATTGCCCAATACATACACCTCTGAAACTTACTAACTCGCCGCTTGGATCAAAAATGGCCCAGGCTGCGGAGGATAGGTTCCGCGAACTACGACTCGCTCCGTCAGCATATCCAACACATGTCTCCAGAAGGTCCGACATCTGCAACGAATGAAAAGGTGGATCACTTGACCAGAACAAACACTTTAGTGAAAACAAAATACAACAAAAGCATGCAGGTTACTATTTAAGAATAGTAACGCTTGAGGTACAACCCGTTGCGGGGCTGCGCCAGTGGAATTCCATCGTAGTCCATTAACTCGTAGGTTCCTTTTGCTAACACCCTTTTAACAATATAGGGGCCCATCCATAAGGACTTGAATTTACCTGCTCCCAATTTATCGGATTCTTGGTCATAAAGCAAGACCAAATCACCTTCTGAGAAGACACGGGGTTTGACATTTTTGTCGAACTGAGCCTTGACTCGCTTCTTATGGGCCTCGTTAGCCAAAGCGGCGTCACGACGGGTTTCATCCAACTGGATTAATTCCAAGAAACGAGCCTCTTCTTCTGAAGTTCCGAGGAGAAGATCGATTGCGAGTTTAAGCGACGAAATTTCGCATTGGATTGGCAAGACTGCTTCCAGGCCATACACCAGTTGAAAAGGTGTGAACCCGGTTGCGTTCTTTACCGACGTTCGGTAAGCCCACAAGGCTGAGTACAGGATTAGGTGCCACCTTCTTTTATGAACCCCAATCATCCTTTGCAACATACGCTTCAGGACCTTGTTGATTGCCTCAACTTGTCCGTTGGCTTGCGGATAATATGGGGTAGAGCTGTCGTGAGATAGCCCTAGCTTGGCAGCTAATTCGACCATCATGTGATTGCGAAAATGCGACCCATGATCTGTAACTATAGCCTGTGGTACGCCGAACCTGGCGACTACATGATTGAAAAAGAAAAGGGCAGCTGTTTCACCAGTGTTATCCAATGTAGGCATCGCCTCGGCCCATTTGGTAAAATAGTCAACAGCGACTATAATATACCCATGCCCCCCGGTCGAGGTGGGGTTACATTGCATGAAATCGATGCCCCACTTGGCGAAGGGCCCAACAGCAACTATCGGCTGCAAAGGTGCGGGTGGTCGTCTGGTTTTGCTATCAAAAATTTGACAAACATGGCAACTTCTGACTGCGGTTATGCAATCTTTGAACATGGTTGGCCAGAAGTATCCAGCAGCCTGCTCGTAAGATTCTTTGTGCTGTTGCATATCCAGACTGATGCCCCCCACACGCGCCTGAATGACAATCATTCAGGGATTTTTCGGCCTCCTCATGGGTAAGGCACCTCCTCAGAACTGTATCGAAACCACGACGGTAAAGTGTATCACCGACGATCATGTAGTCTTTTGCTTGGTATCATATACGTTTTTGTTCGGAGCGAGAGGTGTTAGGCCTGAACTTCTTGGGTTGGAGATAAACTATGATATCTCCATACCACTCATCGCTTACAGATATCAGAAACAAACTTTCGTCCACGATTGACTCTTCCGATGTTTCATCTTTGGACGATGATGGGAGATCGCACAATAATTCTGCGAAAACTAGAGCTTTCTTTGATTTGGATTTCACAAATTCCAGATCAAACTCTTGAAGCATCGTTATCCATTTTGAATATTTGCCCCCCAGCAACTGTCGCGACAGTATATAAGTCATGGGGTTGTAATCTGACAAGATGGTAGTTTTCCGAAAGAGGACATAATGTCAAAACCTTTGAATCGCTTGAACAGCTGCAAGCGCTAGTTTTTCAACATAAGAATATTTACTTTCTGTATCGTTTAAGTTTTTACTTAAATAATAGATAGGATGTTCAATTCCGTCGACTTCTTGAACTAAAACCATCGCAATGGTCGTATCCGCTATAGCCAGATACAGGTTAAAATCTCTTTGATAGTCTGGGGCGTACATTAATGATGCTTTTACTAGACAATCTTTCAGAGCATCAAAGGAAGCTTGCGCCACCTGGTCCCAGACAAAAGGTACATCCTTTTTCAAAAGACGAGTATAACCCTTAGCAAGTTCTGCATAATTTGGAATGAACCTCCTCAGAAAGTTTGCTTTCCCTTGGAGTTTCTGAATCTGAAGCAAATTTGAAGGTGGAGGCAAATTAATGATTGCCTGAACCTTACAGGGGTCGAGACGAATCCCATCCTTAGAGACTACAAATCCAAGTAAACGACCAGAACCGACGCAAAATACACATTTGTGCGGATTGAGTCTTATCTTGTAGTGTCGGCAACGTAGAAATATCGCTCTTAAATGCTGCGGATGATCAGTCCGCTTTCGCGAATGAGCCAGAAGATCGTCGAGATAAGGTTGAACAATGTTCTTGATGTCATGGAAGGCATAATTCATCGCCCTCTGAAACGTCACCCCTGCATTATTTAAACCAAAGGGTAATTTTCGATAAGCGAATGTGCCCCACGGACAAATAAATGCAGTCTTTGACTGGTCCTGTGGGCGGATATTTATTTGATTATACCCGGAAAATCCATCCATAAATGAAAAGATTTCACATCTGGCGCATTCATCAATTATCTGGTCGATGAAGGGTGTAGGGTAGTTGTCCTTCGGACAAGCTTGGTTTACATCCCTATAATCAACACACACTCTAATCGTCCCTTGTTTCTTCATAACAGGGACAATATTCGATACCCAATCGGTTAGAGGAACCGGGTAGATGAATCCAGCATGGAGGAGTTTTTCAACTTCCGCCTTAATGGCAGCGGCTTTCTTCGGGTGCACTTGCCGAAGCCGTTGTCTTACTGGTTTGACATCAGGATACATTTTAATTTCATGTTCAACGATACTCGAGTCAATGCCTGGCATTTCATCATATGACCAAGCAAAGACATCTCTAAATTCACGAAAAAGAGCGTTATATATTTCCAGTTCTGAAGGGGAACAACCTTTGCCGACATAAATATTCTCTACAACATCTGTTTTAGTCGAGATATTTATGGCTATAGTCTCTTCAATATTGGATAGGTTTCGCTCGGAATCCACCGTGTTTACAGTATTTGTTAGGAATTCAAATACTGAAGGGTGATAAAGGTCACTCTGAGTTTCTTCTTCATATTCCGGAAGAAGGGAACGATGGTGGTGATCATTCCATGGTGCCCCCTCAATCATCATTGATTGTAAGATTCCTTCGTCAGTCCCATGTACTTTCGACCAAGGATCTAATGGGGTTCCATATTCTCTAGACCTATCTACCCAAACGCTTGACGAGCGTTGATTTGGGCTCGCCTCCCATGCTTGAAACATTGATTGCTACAATATTTCTAAAGGGCTTGGGGGCAAAACCATTGAATGATCCATGTTGACCTTCGTGGAAGATATCATGTTGCAGGTTGCTACAAATGGTACATTTCCTATATAAATAGGAGGTGGTAGCGCGAAAGTCCCCATCAATGTGGGGTCTTTCAATAATCCTACTCCGATATCTTGAATTGAATGGTTGCTCTCATGGATCATGGGAATGCTTCCTGTAACTTGTGAACCATTAGGGAGGAAATTCTGTTGGTCGACGATCGTAATCCCTCCTTCAAACGGGAATGCGATCTTCCTAAAATAAGTCGACACGACAGCTGCCATGGCATAAATCCATGGTCTACCCAGTAGGATGTTATAGTCAAGATTTCCATCAATGACTTCTAAATCAATTTCTACTATTTTTCCTCCTAGTTCAACTTTCAAGTTATTAAGGATACCGTAAGGGGTATAAGTCCTTCCGTCGAAAGCTTTTAATGTCGTCGAAGATTGCGACAAGGTTGGAGATCCTAATGTTTTCCAGCAACTCATCGACATAATACATGTCGAGGCTCCCTCATCAATTATTGTTCTGTGAACAGTTTTGTTGAGTGCTTTCACTTGAATAAGGAAAGCTAGCTGAGCTGGTAACTGAGGATCATATCCCTTGTGATCAAAGGATACAAGATTGGAATCCTTGGGATCAACCCCACCAATTGCCGATAACAACGCCTGCCTTTGGTTTGGACAATTTTGTAGCACTTCAAGGGTCGACATAGCGGATGGCGATTGGGCCAAATCTTCCACTATGTTATAATGTTGCGCCGCTCTGGCACGAGGATTAAATGTCGACTTGTGTAATACACCCTTTGGCGGTTTTATTGTTAATTCAGGGATGGTGGGTGTTACAACTTCTGTCGAAGTTGTTGTCGAACTACTTGGTTGATCTTTACCCTTTTCGTTCGACAGCTGAGGATTCCCATAATCTTTGTTCCTTGTCGAAATCAAAGCATCATTCTGCTGTTTCGAAACCGACAACATAAGGACTTGCGACGAGGAAGCATTTCCACTATCAACCAGATTTTGACCTGGGTTGGGAAATGGATCAGTTAACACAGCTGAGGTTTGGGAACTTTTAAAGAACCTCTTTAACTCAGCTTTGAATGGGCAATTCTTTGTGCCATGATCCTTATCATCACATATTAGACATGGATAATTCTGTCTCCCTTTCCCAGGAGGGTTTAAAGAATTTTTTCCAGGGGATGACTCACCCTGTTTCTTCTTCTTCCCTTTGTTTTGCTTCTTCTTGCTTCCTGGTTGATTGGTTTCTTTGCCTTTATCTTCCGATACGGCATTTACTTCCGAAGCAAGAATTTCCTCTTTTGCATTTTGATCCGAATTCTTACGGGCTTTCTTTGACGAAGCCTTTATCGATTTCGCGTTTGCTGTGCCAATCACGCCATCACTGGCATGAGAGTCACTATTTGATTTAGGAGGGGGAGGAATTGAAAACTCTGGTCTAGGGGCATCAGGTATTTTGTCATAGAGTGTGCCGGACTAAGTATAAACTAAGTCCAAATATTGTGCACGAGCAATCACTTGCTCCTCTGTTACGACTCCCCCCTTGGCCACATCTTCCGTAATAGCCGGAAGTAACGACTTTATAAACCATTCAGCTAATAGCTGATCGGGAACATATGTTTTCACCATCCTACGATGACGACGCCACTCATGTATATGATCGGATATATGGGTAGCAGTTGTCTGTTTGAAGTTGGTTAATATTTCTGTTCCCGTTTCATACCTTATTGGTAATTGAAAATGGGTTAAGAAAGTCGTGGCTAGGGAACTAAAATTGTCAAAAGAGGCTCTTGGCAATTCAATATACCATTTAGCCGCTGGACCTGTCAATGTCCTCTGAAAAAGGTGAAGCCTTATCGAATCGTCGTTAAGGGTGTCCGACGAACACCACAGATGAAAAGTCATCACGTGATTTGACGGGTCTTCACCTGGATTTCCATTGAATTTCGGAATGTCAGATGGAAGTTTATGAGGAATCACTGGCCACCAAGGGGCATAAGCAATCGGATCGTTCGTTAACCGGTGTAAATCGGGTAACTCTAAAGTTGCCACGAATGGTAACTGTTGATTCAGGTTAGGCGAAGCGTAACCAGGGTACGATGGAATCGCTTGAGCAGTGGGTCTTTGCATACCAGCATAATGTAATTGATGTTGGTATGACTGATACGGTTGGTGGACTTGACCACTGTAAAGTGGTTGGTTTTGACCGTTTTGGATATACGGTTGTCCACTGTTCGCAAAGATCTGCTGCTCAGAACCTTGGTACACTTGCTGGAATTGCGGTTGTTGGTATTGTACAAGCCATGGTTGTGACGCCATGTTCTGTTGCGCCATGCTAACCATTGGACCAAGGTGTGGGGTAATCGTACCCGTTTGTACTTGTGTCGTCCCACCAGTTGGTGATTGTGGTTGTGACCCATGGTCAAGCGACTGTTGCATTACAACCTGAGAAATCTGAGGTTGACATGTAACAGGTATCGCTTGAACTTGCGACACGGTTACAATAGCCGGTGTGGTTGGGATGTTCGTCACAAGTACACACTGTTGCATAGAATATACAATCCTTGGTTGTTGAGGTAGCATATGTACCCAACTACTTGATGCAATTCCAGTATAACCTGAATACTGTTGAGAACTGCCATATGGATATCGTCCCGGAGGAGGTAATGAAAGGGCATACTGCCCCCCATATGGTAGCAATCCGGAACTCAGAGGGATTGTTAGTCCTTGAGGACTAGATGGCCCAAATTGACCTCCATGAGGATCAATCTGTCGAGTTTCAACATAAGAATTACCGGGTATTACTCCGGATGAACAAACTGGAACAGACCATACTGTCGAAATAGTCCCTTGGTGGACTCCTTCTAGCTGTTGAGAGCTAGTTGGGACAGTTGGTATGCCGGAAAACATCGTTGGAGTGACGGCAGGGGCTTCTGCTGTCACTATGTCATTTGACACAGTCCTAGATGATGACGGTTGTTCAGACATTTTAAGTCTATCCAATAGATTGCCTAGCGATTCTACAGGGACTTCCACTTGTGGTGGATTAACCTCTGATGAAGGAAATAGAGTGACCCCGACTCCAAAATGGGTTGGAGTACTTGCTTGCGGATCCTCTACAATTTCCTCTATCGCAATCAAACCCAGTGGAAGAGGAAGACCGTCAGGTCCGTAAAATATTTCTGCTGCCGAAGAAGTGGTTGCTTCGACAGCGACAGTTGTTTGAGGAACAAAACTTTCTGGACCGGTTACAGATGGAACTGGTTCAGTTACACAAGTATTTGCCCCCAGACTAGGATCAGTATTACTGTCCTTCTGTGGCTGTTGAACTTCTTCTATAGAGGTAGGGTTTCCAGAAATGTTAGGAGTAACCGGAACCTCAGATGCAGTTGGAACACTTGTTCTAACTTTCAAAGGAGATTTTGAACCGGTTAAACGAGTTCGCTTTGCCCATACTATTTTCGATTCCGGAGACAAAGACAGTTGACTCGTAAGGCTCCGCGAATGACGGGGTTTCAATTGACTTTCTTCCACGATTGCGGATTACTCGATCAACTAAAATATTAAAAGGGGAAATTTGTGTTTCCGAATTGAATGAATTTTATTAGACGCTTTTAGACACAACTTGCTTTTTCACTTTTTAAGAGTCGAGAAAAAGCTAAAGATGACTCTAGTCTCCTTCGATGTATTAACGAGCCCGAAGTGACAAATGCTCGGTTGGACTTTTTTAGTTATAGAGTTTGAAAAAGGCCAAAAGAAACTGCTCTGGAGATCTAGGCAGAGGGTGTGCCAAACCTTTCGCAAAACCACAGAATACGTTTTACGGTACGGGTGGTCAATCTTCGTGAATGCTGTGTTCACTGCATTGCGATCAGTAGGGCGGCCGACACGGTTTCCTATTGGATAAAGGCTTTATTCCTATAGGGGTCTCCCAATATATACACGACGGTACGTGGGAGCACAAGTCCGTATTGATACTTATCGCTTCACCGTGGAGGAATCACCCAACCACTCAACGCTAAGATATCACGTTTAACGACGCCGGAACACGTCTCTAGCTTAGACCTCTATGTGTTTGCGTTATGTTTCAAAGCGTTGTTAGGTTCATTCAATATATTTTAAGTTGATCTTTTTAAAGTTTGCCTTTCAAGGTTCACCACGAGATGTATTGATACAAATTCCTAAATTCAGTCTAAGATGAGAAGCAAGCTTTTTCAATCTTTTCGACTTATGAAAATCTTAACTACTGAGGGAAAAGAGAGACAAAATCTTTTTACACAGATCAAAGAGCATACACTAATGCACTTTTTCCCTAAATCAACATACAAACTTATATGCAAAATGCAAAATGCAAGTATTTCTTTTCTCTTCGTTAATGTTTGTGCGACACAAAAAGAAAGCTGTTGTATAATTTCGAATTCAATTTCAAGTGAAAGCAAACAAGCTTGTCCAAAATTGAAAGACACCTTAAGATTTACTTGTTTCGACACTAGAAATATATAAACTCAAACCATATGATGAAAGCAAAAGCTCAATCAGCTATGAACAACAAACAAACTAACTCTTAAGATCAAAACGACACTTTACCACAGGTCTAGATCTAAGAGGTCACAGCAAGACTAGTTCACTTTCGTTATGGGAAACTGTAAATGATACAAGAAATACACAAAGAACAGACATAGTTTCTTTATACAACCGAGGCGGAATAGTGGCAAGGAAAGTTGGTTTCAGATAGGCACATTGACTGGTAACAGGCAGCAAAAACAAGAGTGAAAACAGGGCAAGAAACAACAGGAAACCCAGTAGCACAAGGCAAGACTGGTCCAGCGCAGGTGGTACACAGGCAGTTTGACCTTCAGCGCAGGTAGCCCCTTCGGGAACTGCACTGAAATGCAGACAGCCTTCACACAACCTGCACTGAAGAACGAAACTTTCGTTTCTCTTGGTTTCCGGGTCACAGATTGCTAAAAAATTCACAGTTTTTGGCCAAATCAGAAGCTATCAGTCAAGGACACACTAAGGGATGACAAGGAGGATGAAAAGCTATCACTAAGAGCTTATTATAGTCCTTGTGGATCAGCTCTTCAAATCATAAACTTGCCCAGAAACTGAGCTAGAGTAGCTGCCCTCTACTTTGCATTTGAAAGATCCAAATGCAGTTCGATTCGGTACTCCCTTTGTTTATGAAATGAATAGCAAAACACAAACAACCAACAAGATACGATCCCCAGCGGAGTCGCCAATTTGTTGTTGGGAAAAGTATCCAATACGGAATGACCCTATCCCACTCTAAGGGTGATAGTACCTCAGCAACAATCAAAGCAAAGTTATTCAAGATTACTTCTTTATGAGATGTAAAGAGAGAGGAGAAAGAGATCCACTAACCGTTATCTTCCACTAATGATTGATCCAATCTTCCCTCTCTGCTGCTTGCTCCCAGCTCCTTGCTCTTTCACTGGCCCAGCTACACAAAGATCCTGTAAAAGCACAAGAAAAGGAAACTACAAGAAGCATACATCCATAATTGATTCAAGGATTAGAATAAATCAAATATACAAGCATCAATACGCCATAGAGACACATGCATATAGAAGAACCTCAAATGCTTTATTAATGGAAGAAGTAAAGTTCTGAGAGTGTTACAACCATAAGAGGCCCAATCCAGCAACACCTCCCAGCAGAAAGAAATCTCCTCTTCACCTCCTTCAAACCAATCACCCAATAGTTCTATACTCAAACCAACAACACTTCCTTACATTCACAAGATTCCAGCCTCCTTAGACCTCATGAGAGAGCTCTATATATAGGAGTTTTGGAGAAAGGATGAGTCAGCTTGAGGCTGGCATGAAGCTGACTAGTGTCCTCTCCCACTTCAGTTATTCTTCAGTTCTTGAGTCCACTTGGAGTTTCTTGCTTCCACTTGGAGATCTAGATCCTCTTACTCATCACAAGGCGAATTCCTTGATCCAAGTGTCATTTTGGAAGATTCCTGGGCATTTGACACCTTGCAGAATGATTGTGCCACTTGGCCAATCTCGCCCAGTGCAGGTAGCCTTCATTAGATTTGACATTCAACGCAGGTACAGAGTGGAGCAGTTGACATTCAACACAGATGCTCAGTGGAGCAGTTGACATGATCCAGAATTAGCTTGTTTTTTAGTGTTTTCAGGTGGAGAACTGATTTTTAGTGCTGTGGTTTGCTGACCTTGTTCCTTTAGGGGTAGGAACAACATGTTTAGGGACTTTGGATCCCTCAGATTATTGACATTTCATGCTTCATGCTGTAAGGCACAAAAATGTCTATAACACTAATGAACAAGCCTATGTTGGGGGGTGCATATGCAGATGGCAGTTACTATTTCAAGAATATGACTTTGAGGTCATCATAAAGCTAGGACGCCAAAATGTAGGACCAGATCACCTATCACGAATTAAGATCGGCAAGGAACCAACAAAGTTGGAGGAAGGACTATCTGATGCACAACTCTTTGTAGTGCATGTCGCAGATGACCATATCAAAAATATAATCCATTTCTTAACCACAGGGACTATGCCACAGGGATATTTAGTCTAGTAGAAGAAAGAATTGTTGGTACGCATGCCATAATTTTCTATCATCACAGGACACCTTTACAAAATGGGAAACAATGAAATATTGCGAAGATATGTACCTGAATTCAAACGAGGATAGATCCCTGCAGAAGCACATGGGGGGGGGGGGTTCCAGGAGGACACTATGCAGGATGGGTGATGGCACAAAAGATTCTTCGCGCTAGGCTATGGTGGCCAACCCTCCATCAAGATTCAAAAACATACTATCGAGCCTGTGACATATGTCAAAGGACTGGGAAACCGTCACGAAGGGATGAGATGCCACTCAATCCACCAGATGACGTTGTAGCCATTTGGAGAATGGGCAATAGACTTTGTGGGGCCAATCAAACCTTAGAGAAAGATAGGTGCACACTACATCATCACCTCGATAGAGTACCTGACTCGATGGACAGAAGGACAGCTGGTTAAGGACTGCACAGCTACCACAACTGCAAAATTTTTATTCAACAACGTGTTAACATGGTTTGGATGCCTGAAACTTTTAATGAGTGATTGCAGAATGCACTTCCTAAATGAAACTATCAGCGCACTCACCGAGGAGCTCCAGGTGTATCATCAGCAAAGTACGCCATACCATTCGCAAGCTAATGGGACAGTGGAAGCATTCAACAATATTTTGGAGAGTGCACTGACCAAATTATGTAACACGTAGAGAAATGACTGGGACTTGCACATACATGTCGTATTATGGGCATACAGAACCACGTGCAAGAAATTGACAGGTCAGACACCTTTCAGGTTCGTCTATGGCATGGAAGCAATCATGCCCATGGAATACATCATACCCAGTTTCCAGATAGAAGCAATGATAGGCATGTTGGACTGCGAAGCCTTGGAAGAGAGGCTCAAACAATTGGAAGAACTCGAGGAAGAACACTTTCTAGTGGGATCCCACTAGCAGGTACATAAATAGCAGGAGAAAAATTGGCACAATTGCCTTATCAAGTTGCGCACATTCAAGGTAAAGGATTTAGTGTTGCTATAGGATAGCAAGTTCGAAAAATTTCCTAGAAAATTCAGAATGCATTGGTTGGGACCATATGTGGTAAAGGAGGTTACAGACGAGGTGCAGTCCAGCTAGTCAAACTTCATGGAGAGCCCTTCTCAAGAAGAGTAAATGCAAGTCGCCTAAAGCTCTACATGGCTGGGCCGAATATCTGACTAACTGACCAAACTATAGTCCTCGCGACCTAACAAGCTGGACAGAGCTGCAGGACTATAAACATAGGTACTAGAAGCTATCATCAAAGCAGAGAACCTAGTCGGATGGAGATGATTCAGAAGCAGAAATGGAGTACATCCAGACAATGGTAGCATGGTGAGTTTTGGACCTTCATGCCACACAAGCACAGTTGGATGGACTTCACGTGAATATCAGCGCAACAATCGAGTGACTCAGGACAAGTCACAATGATTGTGTTGGGGGCCTGTTGGGCAGAAAATCCCCCATAGCATATTTGTGGGGCTTAACGCCCAAAGATTGGCCAATGTAATGTAAAGACCCCGCAAAACGTAGGTGTGGAGCGTGAGAGTCCAGGGTTGTCCGCCCTAAAATAATGTAAATTAATGTTGAATGTGTCGGCCTATAAATAGAGCGAGGCTCTAAGTGTAAAGAAATTTGAAGTCTTAACTTGGAGAAATGATATGGGTTTATGATTAGACCTGAGTCTAGAAGTATGAGTCTTGGGTTGTATTAGTAGGAAGAGGCTATGTAGTTGAGTGTGCAAAGGCCTGGTATAGTCTGCAACTGTGCATGTACACCCCTGCAGCTGAGTGCACAGGGCGGAGTTGGGATTGTACTTGAACAGAGAATTAATAAGAGATAAGTTGATTCTGAATTACTATGTGTTTATTGCTTCTGTGATATTTATCCATATTTTTACAGTTTATCATTGCGCACACTGGTTATAATTATTGAATGATTCATAAGAATATTGGGCCCACATAATTAAGTTAAGATCTATAATAAAACCATAGTATGGATAAAGGATCTAGACAACTCCTCTTCACGCTCGTTATTGAGCTACGTGGAAGCAGTCGCACGAGTTGCGAAAGATAGACGACTGCACGTAGTAGTGAAAGTGCAGAAGATCAGTTGACGAACTTCCCAGACTTCATCACGACATCCCTATGGTGCGAAAACCTGGTTCCAACACCCCCCCATACTACCTCAGGTGAGACCTCAGTCTGCTCTCTGTGGACTGTTGATGAAAGGGCCGGTAGTTTCGGGATTTGTTTGGCTAAATCACTTCTGAACCTTGGTCAAGCCCCAATAAGCCAGCATTGAGGTTGCAGAAAATCATATCCTCAGCTTCAATAGTGTGTCAATGGCATATTTATTAATTCATAGTTGGTACCAGTAATGTAGAAATACAAAATCTATACATTACTGTAAGATTTTAAACTGATTCACCTTTGGGAGTTTTCTATTTTCATTTAACATTTTCTTAGCTCATTATCATGATCACAAGTAGTCCAAACTTATTTTATATAGTAAATTCATGCTTCTTATGACACATATAACGGTGATATTAAAACAATGGGAAAATGTGCAGTAAATGCAAATGACGGTGATTAGCTTTGGTATGCTCAATTGCTAATTATTGAGTGTATTGTGTGTAATAGTTTTGACATAGGAAATAGTAATAGTTTGTTGGGTTGTGCTTTATTTTTGGACGCTATATTAGGTGAGCGGACCTACCTATGGTTTTGGGCATGGTTTTCACACATGGTTTTGGATGTGATGGTTTTCAGTCCATGGTTTTGGACGGGATGGTTTTCTGTCCATGGTATTGGATGCTTCGGCATGTATAAATATGTATTGTAACATTGAAAGGAACATCATGAAAAATCAAGCTGGTAGTCACGGTTTTGGGATCCAGGGGAAAATATGTGTGTATATGTGTTTTATGTGTTATGCTCTCGCATTGTTTATTTTCTACATGTTAGAATTCATATGCAGGTATTTTTGTACGAGGTTAAAACCTATGTAATCCCGGGAGAAGAAGTGTGCAGAGCAAGGAACATAAATTTCTTTGTATTTGTATATGCAATGAATGTTGTTGAATTCCATAGCAAGACGATGTTACCATAGGTTAACATTCGAATACTGGAAACAAAAGGTCTTTTAACAAATCAATAAACATAATAATGATGGGAGGTTTTCCTTATGTTGAGCCTATAGTGAATGTATTTATGTGTGGTTTGGATGCATTGTAAGTGATGTTTAATTATGTAGCACAATGCATGTGGATCTACATAGTGATATTTCTTGTTCCTTGAATTTTCCAGTTTACTCGAAGTCATCAATTTTTTATTTTGAATGAATTCTAATGTTAAATGGAATTTTCCCTCAACATAGTCATGATTTCAAATGCTTGCTAAACCATTTCCCTAAAAATCATTACTTGCTATTATTTTTCATCTTATACATGTTACGAAATATTTTGATCAAAATTGAAATCTTCATTCAAATTTTGTATCATTCCAATGTCAATTCTCTTAATAACAAAAAACATCGCTACGGGTAAATATTAGTTCTTTTGGCATTCAATTTACCATGTATTCCCATGTGCGTGTCTTTATTCAATATATCGATACACATACTACATTAATGTTTTATGTATTTGGTGCACACATACATTCTACCGCATAACACTACTTTCTCACATGCATTAAAAATATAGTTAATATAATATTGCATAATAATAAATTATAATTATTTTTTAATTATCCTAGTATTTGATATTTCTAGTTTACAAATCCATTTTTTCATTCGTGCTTGTTACATTACATGCTGGAAATAATACTGAGAGGGGGGTGAATCAATATTATCAGATCAATAATTTTATTTCCCAAAAACATTTATATACGCCACTTTAGTGAAGTGAACTAGCGTGTACACACAACTGTGATTAGTGAAACTAGTGTATATCTAGAGAACTTGTGATTTAGACAATTTATCATGTGTCGATCTTAAACCAGTACATCAAAAACTTATTAGATAGTGCAGTAAAAAAAGAATAAAGGATCACACAAAAGAAACACACCTAAACACGAAGATTTAAGGTGGAAAACCAATGTGGGTGAAAATCACCTACTGGTGGTGTCTCTGTCTTCTTTTAATAATAAGAAAATTTGTTTATAATTTTGTACTGGTGCAGAATCATACAAGTACATAGGAACCCACCTGTAGAAGGCTACAACCTTCTCTCATTCTCCATATCTACTATCAACTTATAGAGCTTTACATAGGCAACGACAGAGATCACTTCTTTTCACTTATACAATCAATCAATCAAATACCAGCCTCCTGACGCATTTAGTTTTACATTCAGATCTAAGAAGACTTCATTAACGAATAATAGTGAAATAACAACCCTGGTCTGATAGATCAGTCATCCTTGAATATCAAGCTTTTCTTTTTCATATGCTTCTTGGAAGAGCCAAGCCAGCGTGTATATGCACCTTCATCAAAGCCAACCAACGTACAGATCTACAAATACTGAGTTCAAAACATCGCTGCACCTCCGAAATTTAGACAAACCTAGATCATGATATTTAAAGAATAAAAAAGGTGTACACAATTAGATCTAGCCCAATATCATATCATTCAATAATAATAAGTCATTATTATCTTTATCCATCAGTAGATCTCATCCATCATCAAATTTTCAGGTGCATATTTTGTCCAGATCAAGCAAAGCATTAGATACCCTTAACTTGTATATTTAATTTTGATATGACACTTGATTAGATATTCATTTCTTGTACACCTAGCCCTTTGATCTTCTCCTACTTATATACTTAAATCATTTTTTAATACCTTGGACCAAAACATCTTAGGACCAATACCTAGGACCAATTACTTATGGTCAATACCTGGGACCAAATACCTTGGACCAATACCTCAGACCAAAATACCTCGGTTTTGCAACATGTACGTGCTTTTCCTTGTGAGAAAGTGTGTGTATATGTATACGCTCGTTTTGTTTTGTGGACCAGCATGTATACATTTTTTTCACGAAGTGGGCTTGCGTATACTTCTTAAACTTCTTTATATCAGCCTTTTCCTTTACATTCTTTATTTTGATAAATAGACCTAAGTTCTATCTTCTTGTTCTTCTGTACCAATGTCATGTTACTTCTGAATAGACCTGCTACAATGTAATTTTCCATATTAATTCTGAAATGATTCCTTTGAACTGCCATGCATTCTCTCACATCTAATATCTCTGCTACAGATTCATCGAGTTATGTAGATTCATCTAGTTACCATATACAGGTGAGTTGTTCTACTATAAGTAGATTTGCATCAATTACAACACATGTATCATAATGCCAACAATCTCCCCTTTTGGACTTGATGGAAATCATGTTGGTGTTGATTACTGCACGTTTTAGAAACTATTAGAGATAGCAAGCAACACCAAAAGTACTCTCCCCCTTTGAAATCAAGGGAAAAGGGTGGACCAAGATATTTTCCCCTTTTGATATGAAGAATGTCATATTGAATAGCTGAAAATAGACAATGATCATGCTCCTCCTAGGCACATGTTGAATTCTCTGATTAAACTCCCTCTTTGTGAATGTTCTGATATCATTGTACATGTTATGATGCACTAACCGTTGATGCTCCTCCTGAGTGTATGCAGAGTCTGCAAAAATATTTTCCAAAAGAATAACATTATTATATAACTCAACTATGTGTGTTTGACCTTCCTATCACCAATGACTCATACATACATCAATCTCCTAATTAAGTAGGGATATACCAAATTTGATTCATCCACCCAACCAATTGGGGATATACCAATTGTTTATACATGACAGAAATACAATAAATATTACATCATCCATCCATGAAAAGTGGGGATACAAATTACATAATTTGTCCAATAGGACTCATTCAAATGTATGAGAAGTCATATCACATCCTAGACTTTTACATGACTTAAGAAACAAATGGTATAAATATCTGAAGCCATAGCTGAACTCAACAACCATAATGCCAACAATGCAAAATGTGTGTGAAGGCTAAAGCTCCCCCTAAACCTGTGCTACCTGTGCCTTGTTAACAAGTCATTAATCAAGGCATCTTTTCCAGTGTGATAAAAATTAATGAACAAAACATATCGTTAGACTGTAATCATCAACATCAAACAGAGAACCCATATCAGAGTTTGACCCACTTTTTCTTTTTAGAAAAACATATACACTTCTTTGGCCATAGAAACCTACGTGTATACGTGACTATACCTCAAGAAACCTGTGTATAATAACCTTCCTCTGAAAAGCTAGTTTTAATAACAGGATGATGCAACAACTAATCCCAACTTTTGTTTGAGATATTCAAATGTTTCTCTGGGTAGCGGTTTAGTGAATATATCAACAACCTGTTCTTTGGAGGGAACATACTCCAATTTGACATTTTGTTCAAGCACTTGTTCACATAGAAAATGGTACTTGATGGGTATGTGCTTGGTCTTGGAGTGAATGACTAGATTATTCGAAATACTAATGGCACTTGTATTATCACATAGAATGGAGATGGGTGGAGTACATGTGATCTCAATGTCTCGCAAAGATTGCATCATCAAAAGTAGTTGTGTGCAACAAAATGCCACATCCACATATTCTGCTTCAGCTGTAGATAAAGAAATTGAACTTTGTTTCTTTCTAAACCAAGACACTAGCCTACAACCCATATAGAATGCACCACCAGTAGTGCTTTTTCTATGATCAACACTTCCTACCCAATCTGCATCTGTATATGCATCAAGAGTCATATCTGCATCTCTAGGATACCATAGTCCAAAGTCCTGAGTTCCTTGAAGATATTTGAAAATTCTTTTGACTACCTAAAAGTGCAATTCCTTTGCATTTGTTTGGAATCTTCCAAATATTCCTACTGCATGAATGATGCCAGGTTGGGTACCTTTTAGAAAATCATACTGTCAATCATGGATTTGTAAGTTGGTTGATGTACTGCTACTGATTCATCATTTGAGCTGAGACTGCATTTTGTTACCATTGGGGTACATATAGGTTTATAATGTTCCATTCAGTACGTTTTCAAGATCTGTTTGAGATATTTGGTTTGTGAAAGAAAATTACCATCTTTAGTTTGTTGAACTTGTAGACCAGGGAAATAGGTATGTTCACCAAGAAAGGACATTTCAAATTCTTGCTGCATTACTGAAGCAAAATTCTGACTCATGGATTCTTCATTACTACCAAAAATGATATCATCAACATAAACAATAATAATTAGTAATTTATTAGTTTCAATCTTTGTATATAGATTTTTATCTGTAGAACCTTTTGTAAAACCTTTTCGGTGTAGACATTTGTCAAGGCGGTAATACCAAGCTCTTGGAGCCTATTTCAGACCATAGAGAGCCTTTTTGAATATGCATGCAAGTTTTGCATCATTTCCAAGAATGAATCCTTCTAGCTATTCAATATAAACTTCTTCTTATAAATCTCCATTAATGAAGGTTGATTTTACATCCACTTGGTATACTTTGAATTTCTGAAAGCTGGAAAGAGCAAGAAACATCCTTATGGCTTTAAGTGTGGCAAGAGGTGCAAAAGTTTCTTCAAAATCTATACCTTTTTGTTGAGCATACCCTTTAAAAAAAGTCTGGCCTTGTTTCTAATGACTTCTCCATTTTCATTAAGCTTGTTCTTGAATATCCATTTGGTTCCTATAATATTTTTATCATGAGATCTAGGAACTAGTTCCCAAGTATCATTCTTTTCAATTTTCTCAAGTTCTTCATCCATGGCCTTGACCCAACATTCATCTTTGCACGCTTCATTTACATTTTGAGGTTCGGTGGAGGATAGTAATGCTAGATAGCTTGAGGTCCCTATAATAGTTCTTCTTGTCTATACACCTACCTCCTTTTCCCCTAAAATTTGAGTTTCTGTATGATTTTTATGGACAAACCTAGATGGAGTCTTTTCTTCTACCATTATATCTTCTTTTGGTGCTTCATTGATTTCTTCTTCAATATAATTTTGATTTTATGTGGGAAAGTAATCCCCATCTTTCTCATTGTCATAATCTTTTGTTGATTTTATATATTTTGGATTTTGCTTGCTTCATCAACTACAACATCAATGCTTTCAACAATTTTTCCAATTCTTTTATTATAAAATTTATATCCTCTACTTCTGGAAGAATAACCAAGAATAATACCTTCACCTACTCTGGGATCAAACTTACCAAGTTTTTCATCAATCCTTTTGATAAAACATTTTCTTCCAAAAATTTGAAAGTATTTTACAGTAGGAATCTTACCATACCAAAGTTCATGTGTAGATTGAGTGCTATTTACCCGAACATTTGATTTGTTGAGAATATTCATGGAAGCAAATACAACTTCACCCTAGAAGGTTGCAGGAGTTCCAGATTCATCTAACATAGCTCGAGCCATTTTTTGAACTATTTTGTTCATTCTTTCTACCAAACCATTTTTCTGAGGAGTTCTTGTGGTGAATAATTTCCTTTTTATTCCATGTTGTTTGCAAAAGTCAAAGCATTCATCCTATATAAATTCCCCTCCTCGATCAGATCTGAGGCATTTGATTTTTTTATCTAATTCATTTTCAACCAAAGTTTTGAAGGCTTGGAACTTTTCAAATGCTTCATCTTTATGCTTTAGAAAACCTATCCAACACATTCTGGAAAAGTCATCAATGAACAAAATAAAGTATTCTTCTCCACGAGGTGACTTTTTCCTTGTTGGTCCACATAAATCATAATGGACAATTTCAAGAGGCTTACTATCTAACCCTTCTTTTTCCATGAACTTAACTCTAGTTTGCTTACCAATTTGACATGGTTTGCATATTGTATTTTCTAGGATGGTGATATCTGGAAGATCATAAACATCCTTCAGTGTGCATGGTTTTCTTATTTGAGAAAAGCTTAGATGTCACAATCTTCTATGCCACAACCAGTTTTCATCACTTTTACTTAGATAACACTGTTGTTGTCCTCCTTCGAGTATGTATAAGTTGTTTGGATTTCTTGTCTCTCTTGTATCAAGCTCCCAAACAACACATCCAGTTGATTGAAACACCACTACATTTCCTTGATCACACATTTGGCTGACACTCAATAGGTTATGCTTTAAACCATCTACATAGATAACATTTCCAAATTTAACCTTTTATTTCAAGAAAATAGAACCTTTACCTTTTATGACAGCTGGAGTGTCATTTCCAAATGAGACATTCTTTTCCTTTTCTAAGGCATTATATGAGTGAAGTTTCTCTTTGTCACCTGTCATGTGTTTAGAGCATCCACTATCGATGTAACATTGATTTTCTTGTCCTTCTGCATACAAGGCTATACCACATCTTTTTGTTTGAGATTGTTTCCTTCTCCATTTCTTGGGATTTAATGTTGTTTTCTCCTTTCGAGGTATTTGCCAAAATTTTCTCCTACACTCAGATTCTTCATGACCAAAGTTGTCACATATTAAGCATTCTATTTCATTTTCAAGAGGGGAAAAGTTATTATAGGAACTTCTCTTGATCCCCATTACATTCCTTTCATTTTGTGCTTCTCTAGTCATGATCTTTTTGTAAGCAACGCATTGAGCAAATTTGTGCCCAAAATTATGACATGAAAAAAATTTCCCATTAAAGAAGTTTATGTGACTACTGAATCTATCTAGCTGTTGATTGTAGCTTCTATTGATATTCATCTTTGGAGCAAATTGAGTATGATTTGTCTGAGGTTGGTTGTGGCTTCTATTAACATTCATTCTTGGAGAAAATTGAGTATTATTTGCCTGGTGATCAGCTTTATGCCTTTTCTGATGATTGTCATACTGTTCATAGGTCTTTGTTGCATCAAGATAGCTTTTGGTGGAGGTTGATGGTTTCTGTGATTGAGATGTTTCTTCAGTATATCCAAGACCTGTCTTTATTAGAGGAGAATGTTGAAATTTGATAATTTCATTTAAAGTTTCTAATCCTTTAGTAAATCTAATAGTTAGATATTTTGTTTTCTCAGGATCTTTTCTTAAACCCACAATTTCACATTCTAGTTTCTCATTGTTTTTTTTTTTAGCAAGTTGGTATGTCAAGGTACCTATGATCATATTCTTTTCTTCTAAACATATTTTGATTTTATGTATTTCTTCATGAAAGTTTTCCTCTTCTAAATCATCCCAAAAATTATCATTGTCATAAGCCATGAGAATTCTATAATCATCACTATTAGATAAACCATCACTATCCTCTTCTAAACTATCCCAAAAATCATCGCTATCATAAGCCATGAGAATTCTGAAATCTTGTCTAGTTTCATATTCATCACTATTAGATAAACCATCGCTATCTTCATGACTATAGTAACTCCTTTTATTCACAACTTGTTTCCTATTCCCTTTTGCATATTCCTTTCCTTTTTAATATTTATCTTGATGAGGACATCTAGCAGCATAATGAACGACTCTGCCACAAGAAAACCATTTGAAAGGGAGCTTACCTTTAAACCTTCCAGAACCCTGTTGAAGCTTCTTGACAAAATTTACCTCATCTTATTCTTTTGAAATGTGTCCTAATTCATTGTTTTCTTCCTTTTCTTTTCCTTTTGTTGAAGCTTTAAATGTGGCTTCTCTCATATCTGATGGACCTCCTTTTCTCATCTCAAAAGTTGTTAGGATTCTATGAAGCTATGTCATAGTGATATTCTGCATATCGTATTTTTCTTCTATGCTGGATACTTTTTATTCAAATTTAGAAGACAAGGATCTCAAAATTTTCTCAACTAAGGTAACTTTCTTTATTTCTTCACCCAAATTCTTCATACAATTAACAACCTCATCTATATGTAAAAAGTAACTAGCTATAGTCTCGTTACTATGCATCTTAAGAGTTTCATACTGAATTCTAAGAGTCTGAAGCTTAACACGTTTTACCTAAGAGTCTCCTTCATAGCTCTAAACAATTTTGTCCGATATCACTTTGGCTGATTTGAGTTGCATGAATTTCACAAATTCTGATTGTGACAAACTTCCGAATAAAGTGTTGACAACTTTGGCATTGGTTTCATATTCCTTTTTACCTACCGCGTCTGTAGGAATTACTATTGGAAATGTATGTCCTCCTTGCACAATTTCCCAGACATTTATTCCAAGAGATTGAATATAGGTTGTGGTTTTTATTTTCCAATAAACAAAGTTGCTCCCAGCAAAGATTGGTGGTCTGATGAATCCCATTCTTTCGTGATTATTCATCTTGATGGATCTCCCTTCAAGCGATCAAGCTTCTTCTAAAGGACCTGCTCTGATTCCAATTGTTGGAAATAATACTAAGAGGGGGGTGAATCAGTATTATCAGATCAATAATTTTATTTCCCAAAAAGATTTATATACACTACTTTAGTGAAGTGAAGTAGCATGTACATGAAATTGTGATTAAAGAAACCAACATATATCCAGAGAACTTGTGATTTAGATGATTTATCATGTGTTGATCTTAAACAAGTACATCAGTAGCTTATTAAACAATGCAGTGAAAGTAGAATAAAGCATCACACATAAGCAACACACATTAACACGAAGATTTGAGGTGGAAACCCAATGTGGGTGAAAACTGCCTGCTGTTGTCCTCTCTGTCTTCTTTTAATAATAACAAAATCTATTTACAATCTTGTACTGGTGCAGACTCATACCAGTACGTAGGCATCCACCTGGAGAAGGAACCCCCTAGCTCTTGTACTAGCCTATCTGTTTACTAGTATGCGGGTGTTGACCTACAAAATGCTACGACCTTCTTTCTTCTCCCGGGACCACGTTTCATGAATTTTCACAGTGGATAATCCTAGATCACAACACCACAATCTAAAGGCCACATTTCATCCAATTTTCATGTTGGACCCATAAAAAACTTTTAAGCTTATATTGCATCAACAAACATTCAGTTAATCTGAACAATTAGATCACTGACACTAGAACACTGTTCTAAACCCAGTAACCTGCATCATCATTAAGAACCAGCTGTAGCCTTAAAAACCATGCATCAAACTATATATGGTACTTGGATGAACCCAAATTGTGTGTATATGCTACTCTTGTTAATCAAACCTGTGTATACCTTCAAAACTACTGCAAACATAAACTCTTGAATCAAGTCTGTACCAACCAGCAATATATTGAATATCTACTATCAACGTATAGAGCTTTACATAGCCAGTGACATGGATCACTTCTTCTCAATTATACAATCAATCAATCATATACCAGCCTCCTTATGCATTTAGTCTTACATTCATATCTAAGAAGACTTCATTGACAGACAGTAGTGAAATAGCATCACTGATCTAATAGATCAGTCATCCTTGAACATCAAGCTTTTATTTTGCATACGCTACTTGTAAGAGCCAAGCTAGTGTGTATATGCATCTTCATCAAAGCGAACCAACGTATAGATCTGCACATACTTACTTCAAAACTTCGTTGCACCTCCAGACTTCAGACAAACCCAGTTCACGATATTTAAAGAATAAAACAGGTGTACATAATCAAATCTAATGCAATATTAGATCATTCAATAATAATAAGTCATTATGATTTTGATCCATCATTAGATCTCATCCACCATCAAATGCTCAAGTGCATATTTTATCTAGATCAAGCAAAGCATCAGAAACCCATAAAATGTATATTTACTTTTGATATGACACTTCATTATATATTCATTTCTTGTACACCTATCCCTTTGATCTTCTCCTCCTTATATATTTGGATCCTTTGTCAATACCTTGAACCAAATACCTTGGACCAATACCTTGGTTTTCCAACATGTGCGTGCTTTTCCTCCTGATAAAGTATGTGTATACGTATACCCTCTATTTGTCATGTGGTTCAGCATGTATACATTGTTTCAACTAAGTGGACCTGCGTATACTTCTTAAACTATTTTATATCAACCTTTGCCTTTACATTCTTTATTCTGATAAGTAGACCTAAGTTCCATCTTCCTATTCTTCTATACTAATGTCTTGTTACTTTTGAATAGACCTGTTACATTGTAATTTTCCATATTACATTTGAAATGATTCCTTTGAACTGCCATGCATTCTCTCATATCTAATATCTCTCATGTAGATTCATCTAGTTACCATATAGAAGTGATTTGTTATGCTATAAGTTGGTTTCCATCAAGTACAACACATGTCTCATAATGCCAACATTAGGAATACAAGTTTATGTTTCTAGTAATTAAATTATTTTCTTGTCTATTGAATAAAGTACCCTATGCACCCCCTCGTCCACACATCTTTCATTTTGGACAAATTCATAGCTCTATGCAAATACTATTGCTTCACGTAAACCTTTACATGCTTTATGTATAAATTTGATTCATAGGTGTATGCAACTGCTATTTTTCACAGTTAAATTTCTAAGAGTTTTAAATAAAAGAGTTTAAAATGAAATTTGTTCATGTGGAATAAGGACCCCACTACATCAAACTCGCATGTCAAGTTATGCAGGAGATAGGTATGTAGAAGGAAAGTGTCAAGGAGTATATGTGACTTCGTCCAGCTGGCTCGAATGCATGGTGAAAATTACCTTTTTAGGGTAATGTTAAAAACAATGTGAAAATTCATTCATAAATAAATTTTGGTTCAATTTTACATAGTAGTGGGGACAAGTTATGAAGTCGATTTGTCATAGAAGGTAGCTAAAATGTGTTCACATAGTATTATTTTATGAATTTCCTTGCATAATTTACTAGTTATACATATTATTGATACTTTTAATACAAATTCCATAATCACAACCATAATATAATGAGACTTTAATTTTGTTCATAAAAACAATGGAAATTTTGGCACCTTCCTCAAAAAATTGGAAAAAAAAGTTGTAACTCCATGTTACAACTGTCACATTTAAAGATTTTGGATGTTAGTAGGGGTTTTGATTATATTGAATCCATTTCCACTATCAAAAACAAGATTCAAACCCTCATATTTCCATATTTTTGTTCAAAAAAATTCTAGATTCAGAAATTTTTTTGTCATGTGGGAAAATTGGTCACCTTGGTAGACAATGCCTACTATTGTATGTCATAAGTTTTTCATTCTTATGAAACATCTAACAATGATATTGAGGTAGGACAAAAGAGTTGAGTAAATGGATAGGATGCTTTTGGAATTTTAGAATTTATTTCCATTACTTTTTGTAAGCATTAGCTCTGGTATCTTTAATTGTTATTTATTCTGACTATTGTTTGTAATAGGTTTAAGATGAGTAATAGTAATAGCTAGCGATTGGGGAGTTAATAGAGAATTATAAATTTAAAGTGGATTTAAAATTTTTATTCATTAACAAAATATTTTTTACTGCAAAGCAAAATGGGTAGCAAATGAAGGAAGGAGGTTATTTGGAGTGATACGATTGACCACATTTTTATATCGATGAAAAATTTGACTGGTTGGCAATGCATGGGTGATATAAGAAATTATAAATGAAAGAGAAAACAAGAAACAATGATTTTTTTTATTTCATTATGTAATTTTTCATCCATGTTGATGCATTTAGAATCAAAAAAGTGGAGGAATCAACTCACATGGTTGTTTTTACTAGGAGTACCCAATTTTAGATACTAAGGGTTGAAACCTTTTGGTAGTTCTTTTTAGGCATAAAAATTTTGTTTTGGGGAATAAAACTTGGTTGGTATAGTGAAACACCATTTCATGCTATTCTACACAGATATATTTTATATGGCACAAGAAGCACATCAATTAGCGTCTGTATGAGAAATTTATGCCACTCAAAAGTTGACCTTCTTGTGTTCACAACCATAGTTCAGGAGGATGTCATGTTAACCCCCAGTATTCATTGAATATGGGATAGCCACCCGATTATGATGTAAAATAATCTAGAATATTCTATATTGTAACTCTTCTTAAGAGTTGAGGTAGTCAAACTTAACCACTAGTAGGCTATCATGTTGTGTTATAACCAAGACACTAGGAGGAAGAGGAATTTCATTATTGAGAGTGCATTTATTCCATAGCTAAGAAGAAAAATCCAAGAGTGATAGGATGTATAGCACACAAAGAGGATTTATGCATTATAATAGTGCATGCAACACAAGCCATACTTCTTTGTACTTGTCACCATATTTCCAGACAGGGAAAGAGAGCAGAAGGACCTCATCTTTTAGTCGGGTTTTTCTCCTGAAAGGGTTTCGAAGATAAAATATTTTTCATTATGTGTACATGTGATATTTTATTTTTTCATTCTCTATTTTCTACATAGTTTCCATTCAAAGGCGTGCACTATTTATAGTAAAACCTATAGATCTAGAAATTTAATAAAATTGTAAGAGTGTAGAATTCCATATTTTAAATATAATATTATCATATCTATTGGGAAAAATTTCACAGTGGAATATCCATGAAAATTTATGAATCATATTGGTATCATAGTGGGTTTCATTGGGTATATTTTGTATATTTACAAGAAATCTAGATCGGTAGGGCTAAAGCTCATAAAACCATAATCATGGTCGACGAATCTGTGAATAACCCTCGTTATCCTGAAGAGGTGAGGTTTTCTTGCTTGGAATAAAAATTCATAAATAAAAATAAAAATGTAAATCTCATAATGGGATCCTTGAATAATAATATACTGATATTTGGAGAGGATTCAGATTCAAATATAGAGGATAAATTAGAAGCGGGATAAGCAAATTGGGAAGAAATCAAGAACGAGCTAAAGGAAAAGCCTGAGAAAGATCAACCAACTTTGAGTGATCTGAAACAATCATAGTCACTTTTTAAAATGGAAGAAAATGTTGATATCAATCCATACCACTGTGATATCAACCCCCCAAAGTTGAATGACTGGTTGTAGCCACTGGAAGTTTATTTCAACATCCATCAAATTGTGGAAGGATAAAAGATTTTGTTTGCGCAAATGGAATTACAGTGCCATGAACTAACTTGGAGGGATATCCACATAAATACCCTGATATTGGAGGGATATCCACATAAATATCCAGTGAGATCACTCCCTTTTGCAAAGAGAGTGCAAGCTACTTCCATTTCTGTAATTTTGATATCAACAAAATTTTGTTTGACCACCTTCCTCCTTCAGGATCTCATGTTCTCTCACATGCAACATTAATAAGCAGTGTAACAACATATTGTGATTCTATTCGTTCTACTTCTCCCACTAGTTTTTGTTTAACAATAGCTTCATCAGCAGGTTCTTGTGTCTTGGTTTCCAGGCTGGTCACTCTAGGCTGCTCCGTTTCAGATGTTGCTTCTTGTGTAACAATAACATCATCAACAGGTTCAGTTTGTGTTTCTATCGAGATGGTACTTGTGGCACAAAATATATACCCAACTATTGCTAAATTCTTAGCACATGCTATACATATAGAGCATTTTGTAGTTGATGTTCTCATCTTATCAACAACCTCTACCAAAGCACCCTTGTTTCTACTTGACTATTCTCTAATTTTTTCCTTAATTCTTTATTTTATTTTTCTACATTTTCAATTTTATGCAACAGGGTTTGGGTCTCATCCTTACCTAGTAAAGGAAACTCTTTAGGATGGGCATGCTCTTATTCTCTTTTCTTCTTTGCGTCCTTATTCTTACTTGACCTATTTCTAGATGGAGGTGGGGCCTCTGGCTAGGTGCTAACTTTGACCCTCATACCTGTTGTCCTGCTAGCTATTTCCTTTTCCACTGGCCTTTATTGATTCTTCTACCATAGAATTTCCCTTGCTCTTCAGTCACCCTATCTTCCTATGGAGTGTTAGCGGGGGTTTCAGCTTGATTCAAACATGAATTCCTCGTCTTTCTGCTCATAAACTATTCCCATCTCTAGCCTTGGAATTCTAGGGTGTCCATTATGATTAATTTTATAAGGCCATGATGGTGACACAAATTTTGGGATCTGAGGCAACTTTCACAGCAGCAGACATATGCTTCAGGTTCACCAATAGGAAATATCGATGGTTAACCAATTTCCTGTGTCAGAGATGGTTTAACAACAAGAAATGATAATTAAACACTATTTTCACTCATCCTTCTCCAGTAATGTATTTGATAATGTAAAAGGAAACATCTCCCCATGGATCAGGAGGCGAAAATTGGTCAACTCCCCTGCCCTTCATCTCCAATTGTTCCTCCCCTTGTAGAAATTCTACGTTGAGGGAAGGATCATTAATTTTCTGGCTAACCCATATTTTCCCTTTAGAATGCAATGTTGATACTCTTGAAATTACTTCTTCAGTGACTTCTAGCTTCAACCCTCTAACCTTCGCCTAATTCCCATTAAAATTCTTGGCAAACTCCAGGGCAACAATTTCTTTTGGCCCTTCCAGTCATTCAAAGAATTCAAACCATCGTACCTCTTGAAAAATCTGGAATGCCTCTGGGCATTTCTCTAATGCTTCTATGGAATTGGGCTCGTGCTTGACTATTACTTGTCCCATCTCTACTCCAAACAATACCCTTTGTGCTCTGTTTACCTGCTCTTCTAATTCTGTCAAATGACGATGTTGTACTTCATTGGGATAGATATAGGGGTATTAAAAGGAGGGAAATAAAAGAAAGGATGTTGGATCATGGGATCATATGATATCCGTTATGGTCTCATTTTTAATATGTGGTTGTGGAAATTTTTCATAATGTAATTTAAACCTATAACACAGTCGACATAAAAATATGATAATGGTTGCAGGATTTGCCAATGATTACAAGGTTTGTCACTTTAAGTATGATTTGAATTATAGATTGTGAAATGATTCACCCTCCCCCCCAAGTTTTTATGTGATGGTCGTCCTCTGCTGTCAGATGGAACATCATATTAATCTCCATATTCGTTAAATAAAGAAAATAAATATACCTTTCAAATGACTCACCGACATTGATGTGGTGGAAAAGTACTGGTGACATGATTGATTCATGCGGAAACATGTTGATTAGGTCATTTATTCTAGTGGGAACATCTTGGTGATATCATTTATTACGAGAGATGATTGTGCCGAATTCGTTGCTGCAAATTGTTAGTTGTTATAGGTGTAACAACAGATGTAATCATTAGTGCTACTATTTACAGTAGAACTCTTATTAACAATACTTTTAAAAACATTTAAAGAAAGAAGGAAAAGAAAGGTTTTCAACTGTTACCATATTGAATAGAAGATGTTGTAAGAGGGAAACAAATGTGTAAAAGCTACCATATAGTGGTTTTCAACTGTTACCATTATCGTCCTCCACCAGTATAAGAGGTTTTCACAAACAAAGTTTATTTATATATTATTATTGTTGTTGTTGTTGTTGTTGTTGTTGTTAGTAAATTGAGGCTTCTGTGATCAATAACATGTTATTGAGAGATGTTTTCAGTGATAATCACATCAAAATTCATTTGTCGACACATTCCGAACCAATAAGTGTGGTTCATCATTAGGAAAAGATGAACCAGATCCTAGAAACAAATTAAATAGAGATTAATCATCCCAATGGCTAGGAAGAAACAACTAATTTTGACCAAAGGAAATGACTAGAATAGGTTGGACTACAACAAAATTAGAGTGGACCAGGAGTTTGGGAAATTTTATTAATTAGTTAGTTAATTAGTTAACTAGTTAATTTGTTACATTAAATTATTTTTATTTAAATATAAATGTAACTAATTATATCTCTAAATAATTAAAATTTTAATCAACAATATGTAAAAACTTATATTATTATGGGATAAATCAAATATTATTAATTAAATAACTAATTAGTTAAATTAAATTAGTTCACTTGTTTACCATGTATATTTATTTAAATGACTATGCATTATATTATTTTAATTTATATAACTAATCATATATGAAGGATTATGGGATAGGTTAGGATAGAAATAAATAAATTATTATTATTATTGTAATTTTTTAATTTTTTTTGGTGTATCAGTCACCAACAGAGTTGATCCGGATTTAAACAGGAACGCAATAGATTACAGAGATAACCATAAATACAGAGATGAGATAACCATAAATACTGAGATGCAGCGGAAATAATACTTCATTTCATTACTATAAAATACTGAAATGTGCTTACAAACAGAAATGGAAAGAAACCAGCTAGGGCGATGGTAGCTTATCTCTGAGAAGAGATGTGGCGGCTACATGCCTCTGAACTGTTCCGAACTGTATTACAATGAGGCTAGAAGGCCTATTTATTGTTGAGAAACAATGGAAAACCCTTCACATCCCGAAACCTAGCCCTAGAAGATGAAACGCCAAATTGTGGGCCTCGTTTGGGTAAATTGGTACATCAATTTCCCGGGGTCGTAACTTTGGCATACGATCTCCGTTTGACGCGTACGATAGCTCGTTAGAAAGATCTATCCGAGTACTACCACTTTGGGAGGCAACATGGGTCCATGGACCCATGTTGCCCCAGAATCCAAAAAAAATGTCGTTTAGGGCCTCAAAACGGCTCCGGAAGTTCAGGACCCGAAAAACTGCTAAAAATAGTAAACTGTGCTACAATTTAGGAAACTAAAAAAGCTGAAAGAGATAGTTGTGGGGGTCCAAATGGGATAGGTGGGTGGCCACCAACATCCACCTGGATCATTCCTCCCCCCTTAGGAAGCAATGGTCCCCATTGCGTTGAGTTCCTCCCTGAGATGAGGAAGCTTCTGCTGAGCTGGTTAGCTGTTCTGCAATCTCTGATGTGTCCAGAAATGGTGGAAAGCATGGTCGACAATGGTCCACATTGAACACTCGGTGCAAGCGAAGGAATGGAGGAATGCTATGCTTCAAAGCATTGTTGCCTATAGCCTTGGTACTGGTGTAAGGACCATGTCGGAGTGGTCTGAGTTTCTGATGGGTTCTGGTAAGGCTCTCCCTCTGCAGATGTAACCAAACTTTGTCGCCCACTTGAAACTTGTGTGGTACTCGTGTGGGTGAGGAGAAGTTGTTCTTGTGTTTTGTCATGACCGTATCCCTTTGCTGCTGCTGCTGCGTGGAGGAACCTTTTGCAGGGGTCATGGATGTAGCAACGATCTTCCCCTTATTTTGGGAGTGAACCAGACAGATGAATTTCCTGGTCTGTGATATGAGCTTGCTGCCTTTCTTGGTAGTGATCAAAGATGTGGCGGTAGGTGGGGCTACCTCCGGTATCCTGTATAATGAATTATTCAAAGAAATAATGACAGCACGAGGCCTTGACTCATACACAGCATGTCGCCTCCACAAGTATGGTTGGCCTAATAATACATCACAAACATCCAGAGGTGTAACATCACACAATACCTCGTCTGTGAAGGGTTTGATGCTGTAGGGAAGGCGGCACTGCTGGCAAACTTTCAGATCTCGTCCTTCATGAAGCCACCCGATACTGGACGGCTGCGGATGCGGTGTAGTCGGTAGGCCCAACCGCTTCACGACCTCTGCTGAAATGAGGTTCCTTTGGCTACCACTGTCGACAATGAATTGTAGCGGCGAACCCTTCACCCACATCTGTGAGTGGAAAAGACGCTCCCCTTCCTCTGGATTTTCGGGCTCATCTTTCTGGATCTTGGCGGTGGCAATAGTGGCGCTGGGATCTGCATCAATGATCTGCTTCCCTTTGCTATTCCCCTTGTCGAGTTCTGGCTCAGGGTCGGAACATGCATCTGATTAGGAAGCCTTCAACTCGGCCACCAGCGACTGCTTGGTCCGACACTCACTTGTGTTATGAGTGGGAATTTTGTGGAACTCACACCACTTCCCTGTGTCCTTCTTCAACTTCGTGGTGTTGTTCTTTTCTTGTGGCTTCGACGGGTTATCTTGGGTCACCCCGCCTTGGCTTTTTCCTTTGGGCTTCGGATTTACAGATCCAAAGTCTCGCTTCTTCTGTTTGAACTTTTGCTCGATTTTGACAGCGTATCTGTACGCCGTGCCGAGTGAGGAGATGTTCAAGAACACCATCTCTTCCTGGATGTATTTGTGCAGGCAGCCACGGTATTTGAGTACCAGACGCTGCTCAGAATCTTTGATACCCAACTGTGTGTGAAGGGTATGAAAAATGTTTGTGAAATCCGACACATCTTGGTCTCGTCCCTGCCGCAGTGTTGTCCATTTGATGTATTTGTCCTCATAGTTTCCGACAGGGTAGTACTGCTCCTTGATGGCATCCCAGAAGTCATTCCAAGTGGGTGCAGCTGAAAATAGTGAGCCTGTACTTTCATCCTTCTGCTCGCAGTAGGTTTCCCACCAATCCTTGACGTGGGGGGCTTCTTTGCGAAGGGTGAAAACAATCTTTTCCCGATTTGAAAATTCATGAACAGAAAAATACCCATCTAGCAGATTTAACCATTTATCTACGGCATCTGCGTCTATTTGACCCTCAAAGATGGGGATTTCAAAATTAACTTGTACCTTGAAGGGTGTGGCATTTCCAGAGTCGCTGTTGGAAGCCAATGCGTCGCCTCCGGGTAGCCGCTGAAGGATCTGCGCAAAGCTATCCATCATCGCGTTCCTTTGCCGCTCGAGCGCTTCTTCGAGCAAGATTTTGATGGGATCTCCTGCTCCCTCATCTTTCTTCTCATCCGCCATGGGAAGCCGTCGGGATTTGTGAGGCTGGTCTTGCAAAGGTTCGACCAGTTCAAGCCCTAACTCCTTATATCCCGACCTCGTTGGGGACATGCAAAGAAAAACAGAGAAAAAGCAGACCGCTCTGATACCACTGATCCGGATTTAAACAGGAACGCAATAGATTACAGAGATAACCATAAATACAGAGATGAGATAACCATAAATACTGAGATGCAGCGGAAATAATACTTCATTTCATTACTGTAAAATACTGAAATGTGCTTACAAACAGAAATGGAAAGAAACCAGCTAGGGCGATGGTAGCTTATCTCTGAGAAGAGATGTGGCGGCTACATGCCTCTGAACTATTCCGAACTGTATTACAATGAGGCTCGAAGGCCTATTTATTGTTGAGAAACAATGGAAAACCCTTCACATCCCGAAACCTAGCCCTAGAAGATGAAACGCCAAATTGTGGGCCCCGTTTGGGTAAATTGGTACATCAATTTCCCGGGGTCGTAACTTTGGCATACGATCTCCGTTTGACGCGTACGATAGCTCGTTAGAAAGATCTATCCGAGTACTACCACTTTGGGAGGCAACATGGGTCCATGGACCCATGTTGCCCCAGAATCCCAAAAAAAATGTTGTTTAGGGCCTCAAAATGGCTCTGGAAGTTCAGGACCCGAAAAACTGCTAAAAATAGTAAATTGTGCTACAATTTAGGAAACTAAAAAAACTGAAAGAGATAGTTGTGGGGGTCCAAATGGGATAGGTGGGTGGCCACCAACATCCACCTGGATCAAGAGTTGGTTTTCAACTGTTACACTTATTCAAGATTAAAATTTTAGCAGTGCAGGAGAACTTTCCCCTGCTTCTATCATTTGAAGGTCAGATTCTAAGACAATGTAGAAAAATGAATCCTTTCAAGCTAGGTTGTGATATAACCAAAGACAATGCCCATTAGGAAGTAATGGTGTCCTATCATTATTGATGGTGACTAAATTCATAGTCCCATTGTCAAAGACCATATCAACTTTGTAAGGACCTACCCATCTGGTGTAGAGCTTCCCCTTGAAATCCTTGAATCGTGAATCATATAGTAGAGTCCAATCTCCTTTATGAAACACCTTCTTTTTTATCAATTTCAGGTACCACTTATCCCTCTATTGTTGGATGATATATGTTTTTTGAATGGAATCCAATGTCTTCATCGAGTTCATTTAATTGATTTAACTATTGTTTCTATGTTGTAGCCAAATATAGATTCACTTGTAATGATGTTCTCAGTGTCTTTAATTAAAACTCTATGGAAAATAAATGATTTTTACCATACACTAATTCGTATGGTGAGAATCCCGTAGTGTTCATCCATGTAGACTTGTATGCCCACAACTCTTCTAGAAGCTTACCAGACCAATTCCTCTAGTGGTTGTCCACAATCTTGGTAAGAATTACCTTAATAACCTTATTGGTGCTTTCCACTTGGCTTGGTGAAGTAATGCTATGATAGACTTTTTGTTTCTCAACTAGCTTTCGGATAAAATGAGATGTGAATTGCAACATTTTGTCTGTCACTATTTCCCAAGGAAGGCCAAAGCGAACAAAAATTTCTTCAAATAGAAATTCTAAAATAGCCTCTCCTATGTCTCTAGTTAGTTCCTTTGATTCAACCCACTTTCTAGCATAATATATGCACACCGGGATGTATTAGTTTTGTTGAGTAGAGGAATAATTGGCCCTACAAAATCCAAGGCCCACTTCTCGAATGACTCTAAAACTATGTGAGGGTGTAATGACATCTCATTTGACTGGAGAGGTTGACCCATTCTCTGACAGTTCTCAAATCGTTTCATAAATTTGTTTGCATCCTGAAATATAGTAGGTCAATAGTACCCTTTTGAAAGCACCTTATACCCTTTCCTTTTCTATGCAAAGTTCCCCCACAAGGTTCTTCATGAAAAACTTAAAGGATATCGAAGATTTCATCCTTCCTCACACAATTCCTCATCTAATGATTTGAGCTAATGTCATATTTTTTCCTTCGAGCCAAGAGTATCTTACGCTTTGTTGAACAACGCTTTTCTTCTCGTGTGAGGATAGGTGTTTTGGGAGTCTTCGTACATAAAGATAATTAGATATGTTTGCATACCATGGTGAGTGGGTTGAAATAAACTTAAAAAAAAATAAAAAAAATAGATATTCCTCTGGAAAAGAGTCTTCAATAGGCATGCATTAATCACCAATAGTCAACCTAGAAAGAAAATTAGCCACTACATTTTCTATCCCAAGCTATCTAGGATTGTTATATCAAATTTTTGTAACAACAATAACCAAAACAGAACCATACCAATAGTGATTGGTTTATTCATTAGAAAATGAATGGAAAACTAGTCAGTGTGTACAAACACTTAATATCTCATAAGGGAGTGTCAAAATTTGATGATGGAATGCACTCCTCCAAGAAATTGTTTTTCTGTCACCATGTAATTTAGTTAAGCTTAGGTCAAATTATTGCTTATCTAGTAGATGGCATAAGGTTTCATTTCCTCTAGATGACCCAAAACACCTCCCATAGCATTATTATAAGCATCCGTAGCTATATGAAACAACAAACTCCAATTCGGTCCTCACAAAATAGGGGCTAGTAATGCACACTTTTTCAATTTTGTAAAGGATTGCTCGCATTTCCATGTCCAAACAAATTCCACATCTTTGAAAAGTATAAAAAATAAAGAGGATGAAATTATTGAAATTTTTTCTATGAACCTTTTATAATACCCTCTATGTCCCAAAACAATATGTACCTCTTTTTGTGTTTTGGGAACTGGAATTTTTAGAATTACCTCTATCTTAGGAGTGTCTACTTTAATTCCATTTGCAGAGATAAAATGTCCCATCACATTTCCTTCATTCATCATCATGTGAAATTTTTCTCTAGTTAAAGAAACATTAGTTTGTACACATTTTTCTAGTACCTTTTTAAGAGTAAATAATGTTGTTTCAAAGGCTTCACCATAAGGTGTAATGTCATCCATGAATACTTCTAAACAATCATGTAACAAATCTAAAAATTTTCCAAATATTGCCTTTGAAAATTTTTTGGCGCATCACAGAGTCCAAAAGGAAGAACATTGTATGAAAAGGTTCCCCAAGGGTAGCTAAAGGTGCTTTTATCCTTATCTTCTGTGGCAATATGTATCTGGTTGTAACCACTAAACCCATCTAGAAATGAAAATAATTTCTTTCCATACAAGGTATCAAGGGATTGGCCTATGAATATCAAAGGGAAAATGTCCTTTTGGGTGGCCTTGTTAAGTTCTCTGTAGTCTACGTAGACTCTCCACTTGTCATTCTTTTTAGGGACAATGACAAGTGGGGATATCCACTTACTACCAAAAATTGGATAAATTAAGTTATAATTTAGGAGCTTCTGTCATTCTTCTTTTACTACCTCCTTAAGTGTTGGGTTCATACCTCATTATGGATGTCTAACTGGATTGCAACCCTCTTCTAAATAGATATAGTGAATGCACATGCTACAATGAATTCCTTTCATACCTATGTAATCCCATGCAAGTGCATTTTTATACTTCTGTAACAACTCTAACAATATTTTTTTTTGTTTGGGAGTCACGTTCAAGTTAACATTCAGAGATTTACCTGCTTCTATTTGAACCGGGTTGCTCTTGATGTTTGGAGTGGTCTTCATATGTTCAAATCTTAAATCATCTACAACCTCTTCCTCCCTTGAGTCCTCAATAGAAGTAACAAAATGTGGATTAATGATAAAACTATTTATAATATCATATTCTAGCTCAGCCTTAAAATAATAAGATTTACCAAGGGTAAGAAGTGGCTAGGATTTATCTAATTTGGGTTTGAACTCATCCCACAAGGGGTTTCCCAACTCCCTACTTGGATTTGTAGGGGGATAAAGGCCAAGGTTTTTCATACCCTGACCATATTAAATTGTCAGACACCCTAAGCTAGAACCTATAAATGCATCTATAGTGGCCAACCAGGGTCTTCCCAAGATTAAGGGATGCCCCCCTAAATTTGATTTGGGTTGTAAGATAAGAAAATATGTTGGATATCTCTAGGAATCCACTACAATAACTATGTTTTCTAATACCCCTTCTAGTTTAACATGGGACATGTCTGCTATTTCAAGTACGGTAGGTGTTTGTCTTAGCCCGTCCAATCCTAGGATGGTAAATAATTCTTTATTCATTATGTTAATTGATGCTCCTAAATCAATTAGTGTATTTTGGATGGGCATCTCATCAACATGAACAGTAACTGTAGGATTCTATGGATAATTATATTTAGTCAATGAAGACTGACTAATCACTAATATGGATAATTTTCCCATAACATGGATAGTGACGACATCTTTAGGCTTTCTTCGAATTTTTTTAACACACAAGCCCCTTACTATTTTCACATATATGAGAACTTCCTTCATAGATTGCAGTAAGAGAATCCCGATGTGTAGATTTTTCAAATCTATGAGAAAATTAGATTCAGGTTGTGATGTCATTCTAGTTTCTGATAATATTTACAGATATGGATGGTCCTTAGTTAATGTAATAGTTGGGTCAGCTGATATAGATGTACCAACATTATTCAGGTTACCTCTTACAAGTGTAAAAGCATCACCTTGACCTACTGTAGTAGTCTTCTGAGAGTCCGCAGGAATATCCTTAGGAGATTCACATTCTTCCTAAGTGACAACATGAGAGGTTTTTGCTACTTTTCCCGATCATTGATTAATTTTATTACATTCAACAGGAGTGATTTAGTAAGTTTGGAAGGAAGCGAGAGTTTTTAAAGCTTGGGATGCATTATTACTTGGGTTAGGATTAGGTTGTATAGGTAATTGGGGTCGTATGGGAGGTGTAGTAGTAGGTGTTGAGAGAGGCGGCAGCTACAATGGTTGTTGTATTGGTAACGGAGAAGGGCCTAGACCTAAATAATTTACTCAATTTTGGGGCCAAGAATAGCACTAAGATGGAGGGTTTTGAAAGGTTGGAGAGGGAGACCATTGGTTCCATGATGAGGAAAACTTAGCTAGATGAGGAGAGGAATATTTCCATGGAAATTGTTGTGAATTATATACATTATTCCATGGATTATAAGAAAAATATTGAGACATACCTCGTGGTCATGGCTGCCAAGGCTTCCTAGACCCAATGAAGTAGGAGGAATGGAATTCCTCACTTGATTCCTTGAGCACTACTTTTAGTTTGGGAATCTATCGACAATAGCCTATAGAATTATCCATGTCACAAATGTTGCACAAGTTGATGTTGTCTAATTTACAATAACCCAAGGAATGTTTATCCTTACTTTTCAGGCTGAATATAGTGAAAGCTTCCTGAGCTTCATCCTGTGCATTTTTTACTTGTGCAGTTTTCAGTTGGGTGGATAAAGTACTGAGGAGGTCAGTCTTTATATTCTTGAATAGGTTCCCAATCTCTCCTCCGATCACACTTACATTTGTGGATTTTTTTATTCGAACGGAATGTCCTGTGACATGCTTCTTCCTCATGATGATCCTCTCGAGCATCTTAAGCATCGTTTTATCATCTTGTCAAATGATTATTGAGATAGATCTCCCTTCCCTAGTAGATTCAATGTATCCATGCAGTCATCTCTCATTCCCCATATGAATATAGTTTTCAGGATTTTCCGATCCAAATCACTATGTTTATATCTCTCTAGATTATAGTGGAATTGCTCCACACAATCCTCCAATATTTCATCTTATTTTTGTGTCATCCTGAATATTTATTCCCTTAATTCCTTAGTCCCACAATAGTCCTAATACTTTTACATAAAGGTATTTTTCATATATCCCCATGTTTGAATGCAGAGCCTAGTCCCATGAACCATCTTAATTTTGCTCCCTTTCGAGGAGCATGGAATGGTTTCATCTTATGAGCATCCAAAGTATAATCATAGCTCCTACATAGGACATTGAATTAAAACAAGAATGTATTAGGATATTCTACAAACATTCCTTGAAAATATGGAGGAGTTGATAAGGGAACATTTTTCATTGGAGCTTCACCCCTTATATCACCTATTGGGAATTCAAAGGTGGTAATAGTGGCATTAGTCCTAGTATTTTTATTGTTATTGTTGTTATTGCCTTGCATTGTAGATTCCCATGTTTCTTGTTTTGATGAGTTTGATTCCAAAGATCGCTCAGGTGAGTGTCATGTGGATGAAGATTCTTGCGATGATTGTACAGGTTGTTCTAGGGATGGTTGTTCCATGGAACTACCTGAATCTAGTTATTGACAATTAAAACAATGCTTTTCCAATTATGGCTTGAATTTCTCCCCACTGGTCTCCCCTTGGTCTTCAGATCCAAAGTCTAGACCACTAGTTTCTCCCTCATGATTTCAAATTGAATTTATAGTTTCGGGAGTATGTATACTAGTTTGTAGTAGTTGAGATCTGAGACAGAGAAGGCATATGATTCTAACCTTAATATGGGAGTAAAAACTTTCTATGGTAATTTTTTTCTTTTATCACTTTGTGAATTTGACTATTCTCTCACTTATTTTGAAATTAATTCCTGAATGAGTTTTTTCCTCCCTAAATCTGCGCTTTTTTTGTTCCTTTTATGACCTATTTTTCCTGTAGGTTTATGAGAGTTACTATGTTTTTTATATATTCTGTTCAGACGCTCTAAACATGGAACCTATGTGTAATTATTTCACACTCCAAGTTCTCAGATGTTATATGGTGAGCCCACTCACATATGTTAGAGCGATGTGTAGGTTCTTACCTCTCATCTTATCGCCAAATGTGTTTAAGACCAAGGACTTCTAAGAAAAGAAATTTAAAAGTTAACACAACTTAAGTGTTCTAATGATCAAAGTGCTGAGCCCTCTTAGGTATGTTAGTGTAATGCACAGGTTCTTACCTCTCATCTTACCACCCAACACCTGTGCACTAAAAGAACTATACTAGAAAAAGACTTTAGAGCTGATTGTATCGTCAACTGCCTTCCCTAACAACGGTGCCAAAATATTGTGTCGGTTTAATCATTGTTTGATTTGAATGAACCAAAAGAATTTAATTATCAATGAGGGTACGTCTATTTATTTCAAAGGTGTCTACACTATCTGTGTCGATACATAACAGCTAGGGAAATAAATGAAATAAAATGTTGTTGAAAAAAATTGTAGAACTTAAAGCACTCATGCAGAAATTAAAAATAGATTCTATAGGAATGAAATTCAATCATCACACTTCATGTTTTCTCAAATAATAGGTGTGCCACAAATAATTAATAAAAATTCATTAGGTGATTAAATATTATAGGTCAAACTAATCTTAAGTAACAACATATAATGAATTTGAGAAAGAAGTGCATCAGTACTACATTTCATAAAAAAATATTATTGAATCCACACTTAAAATAAAGGAAAACCAAACAACTAATCCACTACTACTGCAATCCCTGCTAAACAGGATGGTCCTTCCTCACTAGCAAGGCACAGGGAGAAAATGGACACTAGTTAAAAATTGAACATGATATCTATATGAACATCACCATAAGTTGAAAGAATAACTTCAGCATAAATCACATGTAGACAAACATTTGTCGACGCGTTTCGAACCAACTAGTGTGGTTCATCGTCATCACCATAAGTGTTTTGTATTCAAAGTGACTGTAAACTACAAGATAAAAAAGTCGACGTTGTTCTTCTATTGTCGTTCCGTTTTCATGGAACCAGGCCTTTTTATAAAGTTTACAAGCCCCAAAAATTAGGGAATAGATCAATCATTAGAATCTCATGATTCTCAGGCTGATCAATATTAAGAGAAAAATAGAAAGAGTTTCAAATAGTTTCCCAATAAAATACCAATTCAAGTTACACAATCTCCACAATCATAATAGTTGAGATCCTTTGACCGTCCATAGATAATTCATAATTCTTGACATTGTATTTCAAGAGAGAAACAACAAAATTGTCTTTCATAATTCTTGGCAGTTGTTGTGTAACAACAACTCGAGGTGTAACAACAAAACTTTGGACTATAACAATAAATCCTTTAGGTGTAATAACGAGTAACAAAAATAACTACTCATTCTTAGTCTTTCGTTGTAGGCAACACCAGAAATAAAAATAACCATAAAACTTCTTCCACAATTACCTTAGTTAGCTATCTCAAAATGACATCATTTCATTCGATATTTAATGAAAGATGGAAAAATAATATGTTCAGAAAGAATTGCTCTTATAACAAGGGAAAATGGTGATTGGGACATAAATTTCATAGGTTTAGAGAGAGAGAATGATCAAACGTGGGGAAAGAGGTGTTCAAGATATGCTTAAAAATTACACCCATCACTAGCATTCTTCATGAAATCAACATGTTTACGTGACAGTGAATGTAAACATCATATATCTAGTTTACATAATTTGTCTAACATTCATCATTAATTAAAATTAATCTTTGGGTTCATTAATCATCGAGTATGTAGTAAATAACAGATAAGTTACAACACATAATTGACACACATAGAACACTAGCATTTTAGGTAGAAACCCAATGCCGGAGAAAGTCGTCGTTGCAACTATTTCCATCTTCTTTCTTATTGCATAAAGAAAATATTAATTACATATAGTACTAGTGCAAACTCTGATGATCACATAGGAACACACCTGGAGGAGGATACAACCTCCACTATAAGGGAGCTAAAACCCCCTCATCTCATTTATCGACTCCTACCAAAAAGGAACACATACCCCCTCACTGAAGGTTGCAACCCTCAACACCTTTTGGACCACATTTTAGAATTCTTCACACTACATTCACCAGTCAAAGAAACATCAATCAAACTGAAGGCCACCTTTTGTTAAATTTTCACACTAGACCCTCATCAACACTATGCCCAAACCAATACACCAATTTGAATACTGAATTAGAGAATGTGAATAAAATCAATGAATCATTGTTGAATACTGATTGGATTACTGAAGAAATTATAACACTGAATACTGAATCATCACAACTAGGTCATACCAATTCACAATGAATCATTATATGAATCCACAAATTAAGCCACGGAATAGCTAGTTAAAAATCAAGATCATAGCCACATTCTCATCAACACGTAAGTAATTTTCAATTATACAAACCATGATCAAGATTTATTTCATAAATTATAGATGATTGTTCTAAAGCATAGTTGTGTATATACACATTTCCTCTAATTGCAACCTGTGTATGGTTTCAAATCGGTGAATGCTAAAACTATATCATTGAATCAACCTCTTAATGAACCATAAAAATATCATTGAACCATGCCTGGTCACACTTCCACAACCTTAAAATTTATTATTTTTTTAGTTGACAACAAAATAAACCCAATCAACATTGCCAGATATAGAAAAGACATCATTGACAAACAACAACATATAGAGTAGACATCATCAATTTTCACCGTTAAGGAAAAGTTTAAACCCTAGCACATATACATGACCTCCACAAAATAAATTTTCATGTGTATGTGATTATTATGCATAACACTTGTGTATATGTATTAATAAAATAAATAAAATATCACATAATTTATACGTGATTGTGCAGAACCAGATTCATGTATGTACGTGACCTTATTGAAGAAAAACAACGTACATATCCTGAACTATTGAATCAGATATTCACTGTAAATCATAATCATACTTTCTAAAAATTTCATTGTTAAATCACATATCAATTCAAACACATTTAAACTAATCATTCATCATTCCATATTCAAAGAAAAAAATATCAATCATGTTTTAATTGTTAGTACTTAATTCACTTTCAAATCATCCAGATCTTAGTCATCTCCGTGCTCTCTCCTACACACCATTCCATATCAGATTATACATGAATAAATATTCACTTGCAGACCCAACACCTTGATCTACATCTCCTTATATAGATTTTTTCTTAGCCAATACCTTAGTTAAATCCGTTGGTAAAGTTTATGGTATTCGTTGATGGGATAAAATAAAAAATTTCGCCCCAATTATTATGCGAAAATACCATGGTGATGACCGCTGGTATATAGATTTCTATGGTTCAGATAATGTACCCAACGTTTTCTTATAGTATTTAAAATGTATGCAACCCTTCCTCATAGGAACTACATATACTTTCTCAAAATTCACTTTTGTCACCCATATGCAACTAAACTGCCATTTCTCTTTCCATACCATATGTACCAATATTCTTATTATCTTCTTTAGTCCTACATTCATCATATTGTCATACTGTTGACCTGAAGTACATCTTTATCAAGAAAATTTTCATCACGGACAACACATTATCAACCACTTTGGAATTTGGACACCATCTACAAATTCCTGCAAATACCAAGTTTGTTCTTCCCCTTTGACATCAAGAGGTAAGGGTTGAACTAGGATGAATGTACTTCCCTTGTAGTGTTGATTATTTTAGGTCTAATTCACTGAATAAGAATCATGAAGTATGCATACTGACCATGGTCCCCTTGAGCATATGCTGGACTTTTTGAACATATGCAATAAAAGTACACGACTTTATGACTCAAACAATCATGACCTTTCCTAGCATCAATGACTATATGCTCCCATGATGACATCAATCAAACAACATATAGGGTTTATATTTGGACCCAAATTTTACATCAATGTCAAAATAATGGGATGACATGACTTGATCCCAATATCCCATACACAAATTAATGTTACAATGTTTTACAACATGGGTCTTTTCAGAAATGACTTAGCAAGACCATGATAGTCATCAACAACTACTATGACCATATAGGAATATGTAACATAATCATCAGTTGGAAAAAACATAGAAGCATGAATGTCCTCATAATTAAGAATCTATGTAAGATAAGGCAATGTAGCATCAATTTCTCCAATAACATCAATAAGCATACACATCCTCCACATCAAGTATATCACATCAAGTACAACTCAACCATAGCTTCATTACATGCAATTCATGCATAATTTCGAGTAGTGAGAAAATGAAATAAGAATAATAATAGTAGTACTAACCATGAACTCATTATAAATGCCATCACGCAATAGGGTGTGCTCAAGGAGCCATAATGCCAATAATCAACCATTAGAAGCATAGTAGATTCTCACCCTGAACCTATTTTCATCATGAAATCTGATCATATCCATTTGATGAATAAAAAAATGTACCAAACAAACATTCTATCAGCAACAATATAATATTTTACAACAACTCATCATGAATCAACATCACTCCTAAGCCACATGTGCGTATCCTCAAGAAGTTGCAACATATTAATACCATAACAATAATGACGATAATAAATTGATTGAATCGTATGAGAAGGTTCCCCTAATTTGTGCCACTTTTTTTTCATTACTCAGAAGCATGAAGCAATAGAAATTTATTTCTTATTGAACCAAGAAACTAGGAGAGGTCCCAAATAGGATGCTCCTCCACTAGTACATTTGTGGTCATCAAAATTACTTGCCATGTTTGCATCTGTGTAAGCATGAAATGTAGAATTAGTGTTTTTGGGATACTAGAGACCAAAATATTTAGAGCCTTCTAGATACTTGAATATCCTCTTGACTGCTTTGAGATGATATTCCTTGGGAATATCTTGGAATCATCCGACTATGAAAATAGCATGCACATTTTTTTGTCTTGTATTGGTAAGATAGACAATGTTTCCATTCATAGATCTATATTCAGGTTGATTAAATGTAGGACATTAGTCATTTTAACTAAGATTTCATCTTGTTACCATTGGTTTTAATACAGGTTTAGTACAGTCTTCCATTCTATACTTCTTCATAAACTACTTTAGATACCTGGCTTGAGAAACAAAGATGTCATATTTAGTTTTATGATCTTGAAAACCAAGAAATTATGTTAGCTCACTAAGTAAATACATTTCAAATTCCTGCTGCATGTCTGAAGCAAATTCATGACTCGTAGATTCAATATTGGTTCGCAATACGATGTCATCAACAAAAACCACTACTACAAAAAGTTTGTGTTTTACATATTTGATATATATAAATTTCTATGTCTAGATCCTTTCTTGTATCCTTGTTGCTAAATATACCTTTCAATACGATAATACCATGCATGATTCACCTATTTTAACCCATATAATGAGTTATTAAGTTTCCAAACTATTTTTTTATCATTTCCAAGTATTAACCCTTCAAGTTGTTCAATATAAACTTCTTCCTCTAGGTCCCCATTTAAAAATGTAGATTTAACATCCATTTGATATACTTTAAAGTTACAAAAGCTGGAAAATGTAAGAATCATTCTTATGACTTGAAGTATAGCTATAAGTGAAAATGTCTATTCAATGTTTATCCCTTCCTATTGAGCATAACCTTTATAGATAAGTCTTGCATTGTTTCAAATTACTTCTCCATTTTCATTCAGTTTGTTCTTAAACACCCACTTTGTCCTAATTACATTTTTTTTTTATGAGGCCTTCGTACAAGTTCCCATGTATGGTTCTGTTCTACTTGACCAATTTCTTCATGAATTGTCTTAACCAAAAATTCATCTTTCCTTTCTTCATTCACATTTTGATGTTCAAATGTGGACAATACTACTAAGTGACTAGATGATCCCACAATAGTTCTTCTAATTTGTATTTATACTTCCTTATCACCTTGAATTTGAGATTCAACATGATTTTTCTGAACATAACTTGATGGGGTCTTTTCTTCCCTACCTGTATTTTCATTACCTTCTTTTAATGCTTCTCTTTCTTCTTCTCCTACAACTTATTATATTTTAGTAGGGAGTGGCTTCTCATCTCTTCTTCTTCCTTTTCGGTACTTGTGGATGCTTCATCAATCACAACATCCATACTTTAAAAATCTTTTAGATCCTTCTATTATAATATTTATATCCTTTGTTTCTGGAAGAGTATCGAACAAGGATTCCTTCATCATCACTAGATTCTAACTTTCCAAGATTATCATCATTTTTCTTTATGAAACATTTGCTTCCAAAGATTCTGAATTGTTTGACAGTTGTAGGTTTACCATACTAGAGTTCATATGGAGAAATACCATTTAACCGAACATAGGATTTGTTAAGGATATCCATAGTTGTATGTACTACTTTTCCCTAGAAGGGGTGAGGTTTTATTGACTCATCAACCATGGCATGCATCATTTGTTGAGCTATTATATTCATTCTTTCTACCACTCCATTTTGTTGTGGAGTTTTAGCAATTGAAAACTGTCTTTTGATGTTGTGTTGTTCAAAAGAGTTAAAAGATTCATTTGATATCAACTCTCCTCCTCTGTCATATCTAAGGCATTAGGATATTAGTTCCAATTCATTTTCTACCATAGATTTGAAAATTATAAATTTTTCAAGTACCTCATCTTTATACTTTATTTACCAACATACCACATTTTTGTAAACTCATTAATCAATATAATGAAGTAATTTTCACCACAAGGAGAATTATTTCTCATAGGTACACTTAAATTATTGTGAACAAGTTCAACGAGTTTACCTTAAGTGAATTCTTAAGCTTTAAATTGAATTCTAAATTGCTTATCAAATTGACAAGATTTGCAAATGTTATTTTTAGGTGGAGAAATGTTGGTAAAGTCATGAACTACTCCTATATTTCTTTATTTATATAGTTTAGAAAACCTCAAGTGTCCCAATATTTTGTACCAAAGACATAATTCTTCATATTTTGTCAAAAACTAGTCCTCTTTGCCACCTTCTAGGATATAAAAATTTCCTCGAGTTCTGGTTCCTTTGATTATGGTCTTATCTGCATTCAAATTTATTACAAAATGAGTCCTTGATATGAAAATAAATTCAAGCCCCTGATTTGACATTTGGCTAACACTTAACAAGTTATATTTTAGCCCATCAACAAATTATACATTCTTAGTCTTGACATTTTTTTTTTTAAATAGATCCTTTTCCGTTAATAGTAGCAAGAGAGTTGTTACCAAAAGTCACATTCTTTTCTTTCTTAAATTCATTAAAGGAAACAACCTTATATATGTAACCTATCATATGCTTTCAAAAACCACTATTAATGAACCATAGATTCTCTTAATCTCCTGCATACAATGCTAGACCACAAATTCCATAGGATAAATTTCTTTTTCCATACCATGCAAGGTTTTATCTTCTGCTCTTGTTGATAAGATGAATTCACCATACTTCTAAATTTAGTTTCTTCATGACAAAATTTATTGCAAATAGAACATTCAACTTCTTTTTGAAGAGGGGAGAAAGCATCATAGAAATATTTCTTTGTCTTGTTTCCATCATGTTATTTTATTGCTTCTCTATTGAAAATCATTGTTTAAGAAACATAATAAACTACTTTGTGACCAAAGTTGTGACAAGTGAATCATTTACCATTGAAGTAAGAGTACCTAGGAGTATAATACCTTTTTGATTAGCTTTGTCTTTTTTCATGGACATGTTGTTTTTCCTCAGAATAGTTCGACCCTTCATTCTTTTTCGAAGTTCTATAATCGTGATTATTGCCTCCTTTTATTATATTGATGTAGCTTTTTGTACATGCTTCAAAATATTTCGTAGGTTATGATGTTTCAGCCTTTTGATTTATATTGTATTCAAGACCTATCTTGATTAGTGGAGAACACTAAATTTTAATGATTTCTTCTGAAGGTTCAAGTCCTTTAGAAAATACATGATTTAGAGCTTTTGTTTTCTAAATTTCTAAAATTTCACAATGCTTCTCCCTTTCTTGGACTTGTTGTCACATGGAATGTGTCGTTCTTGTGGACAAGACCGACCTCCCTAGTATCTAATGATATATAGTCATAAGAAACCCAATCAAAAACTATCTTTCTCTAAGTATGCAATTTATAAACAAAGGCAAACAAGTGTTTTAGGCCTACCTTGGGTCCAATGCAAGTTTGTGGAAGCCTCGCTCCTTTGATCCAAATGAGCACCCTTGTAGAGAATCTGGAAACACAAACAAGCACACAAATTAAATAGCACCTGAAAAGACAATGTAATAAATCATACTTATCATAATGATCAAGGAATTCATGAAAAAAATAACGTAAGACAATTTGTTGAGAAAAATGAATCTGATTGTATTAATTCAAATCAAAGAAGAACTTTACAACCTGTGCCTTGATGTTGTACAAGCTCCTCCCAGGGTCCAACAAGAAGTCTCCTCTACTTTGACAAGTTTCACTCTCTTCCCAATGAATCCAAAAGGTATGTGATCTCTCCTCTCAAGCTTAACTAGGAAGTCTCAATTCTACCAGCATTTACCCTCAAAAATGTTCAGCTTCTAACCTCTCTAGCAACTAGCCAAATGCCTTAATTTATAGTGCAATGGAGGGAAGTTACTAGGTCCACCTTCAAAGGGATAAAGCCCTCCTTCAAAGGGATAGCTCCTCTCATCAAGGGATTAGCTCCTTCTCTTTTGGGATGCATGAACCACCTAAGAGCGAACCATCCACGTCAAAATTCCTTCTAGAATCATCTAGAATTAACCCAAAGTGAGTTTTTTAGAATAAACTTGCACCTTTTTGACTTTCATAGGGGTCTGCACCCACTCCTTTAGAGACAGAGGAGGCAGGTCCATAGGTAACATGAACAGGGGGTGTGGGACCGCAGGCAACAGTTAGAGAAAGTGCGGAACCATAGCTTTATTGATTTTTAAGGTCTTTCTCTCATTTTCAAAGCTTGACATGAAGAGCTGAGGTCTGAGACTTGCTTATGAGGACAGTATAAGTGATGATAGACCCATACTGACTGCAAATAGTCATGGTGACAATATTTTGTGTAACATATTGCCCCCTAAAGTGCGAAGTCTGTAGTAGATAAGGATTTCATTTATCATCTAGGAAGAGTGAAGTACTTTATCATTTCGAGGATCATCTTGTGGAGAGCCCGGTTGGAACCTGTAAAACCATTCAATGCAAAATATATATATGAGATCATATCATCGCTGAGGTAGGCATTCCCATACTCAGATCAAAACTGACTAGAAAACTAACTACTGCTCTGATATAGGAATGATCTTGTAATACAACACAAGTATAGACACAATATGGACGTTACCATCTATTTATGAATAGTCCACAGTATAATGAATACAAAATTACTCGCAGCCTGGATGGTGGAAACTAGATCCAGGGTCTTCATTTCTACTTCCCAAAAGAGTACGATTCTATCCATGCGAATGAATGTGTTGAAGTCAAACATGGTAGAAACCACTTGATTACCAGTCAATGATGTAAACTGTTAACAAGTAATGTCAATGGCTCTCAAGGTACTCAGTACAATCCATGAGATGTGAATAGATGTGTTGATGTTGAACATGCCACAAAATCCTTTGATCGAAGGTCAATGATGCAACCTATCGTCAAAGGTGACAAACCTGCCATTGAGGCATGCAGATCCCAAGGTACTGACGATTTATAGATCATATTTGTAGATAATGAGCTGAAGTCGATAGAAAGCGATCCATCGTAGGCAAGCCTGTTATAGACATTTTTCTGCCTTACAACTCCAAGCATGAAATGTCCATAAACCAAGGGCTCCTAAGTCCCTAAAAGTGTTGTTCTAACCCCTAAAGGAACAAGGTCAACAAAATACAGCTTCTCTAAGAAGTTCTCCACCTAAAACTGCTCAGAATAAGTCAAAACAGGATCATTTCAGTTGCTCCACTGGCTAGGTGCGTTGCATTGCACCTAAATACACTGGCTAGGTGCGTTGCAATGCACCTAAATACACTGGCTAGGTGCATTGCAATGCACCTAAATACACTGTGAGGGTGCGTTGGGCGAGAAATGACAAATGGCAGTGTCATTCCGCGAGGTGGAAAGACAATGGAAGCTTCAAGAATCTTCTCCTGTGACACTTGCCTCACTGAATTCACCCAAGGATGAGTAAGAGGCCTTCAGTCTCCAAGTGGAAGCAAGAATTGACAGAGAGAAGACACTAATCAAATCACAAGCTGACTCATCCTCCTTACACATATCTATATATGGATCCCTCATCCCAGAGATCCAGAGGCTAGAATTTTGCACATTGTAAGGAATTGTTGTTGGTTTTGAGACAAACATCAGAGTATTGGGTGATCTATGCTTTGTTGGAGGTGAAGAGGGGATTCTTTGCTGGGAGGTTGATGCTAGGTCAGGAACCATCGGTTGTAACTCCTCCTGGATCTTTTCTTGTTTATAAATAAAACTATTTGAGTTTTTCCTCCATGCTTTTGTATCATTGATGCTTGTTACATTTATATGGTTAACTTAAATCTGATCCTAAGTTGTTTATGAATATAGATCCATGTCTTTGTATATTATTCTTCTTCTGTGATCTTACAGGTACTTGATGAAGCTGGGCAAGTAAGGGAGCAGGTAGTTGGAGGCTGTCAAAGAAGAGAGGGATTGAATCAAAGGATTAGCGCAAGACACAGGTTGGTTCTTTCTATTCCTCTCTATCTATAGTTCACAAAGGAAATACAAAAGTAGTTTTTCTCTGTTTGTTTCTAAGGTAGCTGTCACACCTTAGTGGGATAGAGCAGTTCTAAATAGACACTTTTCCCGGTAACAAAATGGCGACTCCACTGGGGAGAATGTCTAATTAGTTTGTTTGTGTATCTCTTTGTTGTTTGTTCCATAAACTTATAAGTAGCATTCGAACTGCATTTGCCATAACAAATGCAAAGTAGACATCTGCTGCTTCAATCCATTCACTGGATCTGTTTATGATTTGAACAGCTGATTCACAAACTATCTGATTTCCCTTGTGATAGCTCTTAGACCCTCCTTAGATCTACCCCTGATTGTGCATTACTGATTGCTTTTACTTGGCCAAAAACCAAAGACTAAACTGCAAACTGTGACCCAAAACCCGGACAGATTCTCGTTTCTGGCCCAGCGCAGGTACTGTTAAGAGATCCTAAATTTCAGTGCACTTCCCGAAAGGGCAACCTGCGTTGCATTGCAGTTTCTCTGTGTTACAGGTGCGTTGATCAGACTAGCCCTATGCAGCTGTGGTTCTTGTGCTTCATTCTTTCCAGTTCTATCTCTGAATTTTACTGCCTATGATCAGTATATGTCTGTTTAAAAGCCCTTTTCCTTTCTGTTATTCCGCCTCCTTTGTAGAAAAGAACTGTAGATGTTTTTGTGTGTTTGTTGAGTCGTTTACAGTTTTCCATTGCAAAAGTAGAATAGTCGTACTGTCGTCCTTTGATTTAGATCTGTCGCAAGTGTCGATTTCGATCATAGGAGAAAGTTTGATTGCTGTTGATGGTTGATTATACTTTTACTATTGCCTTTGGTCTGAATTTGTGATTTTCTAGTGTCAAGTACAAGTGTTCATTTCAAAAACGCAAGGTGTCGTAATCATCTCTATTTTTGATTTCGAAAAAGAACTTGTTTATATTTGTCGCTTGAAAAGAAATTCAGATTTGTACATCAACTTTCTTTTTAGCAACAATACTAAGCAAGTCGAAAACAAATACCTGCATGTGCATTTGCATATAGACAGTCTGTTTGGCTTGATTTAGGAAAGTGCATTTACAGTGTGCTCTTTGCTCTTTGTGAAAAGATTGTGTCTTTCTTTTCCTCTAGTAGTTAGGATTTTCATTGCACAAAAGAGATAAAACTTTGTTTATCATCTTTAGTTTGCATTTTAGGAATTACATCTACATCTCATGGTGAACCCAAAAGGCAAACTTCATAAGCAAGATCAACTTAAAATAAATTCAATGAATCTAACAATGCTTTGGAACTTAACGCACAACATTTAGAGGTCTAGGCTAGAGACGTATTCCGGCGTCATAAAGTCTGGTAACTGTTGTCCTCACTAATGGTTGGGTGATTCCTCCACTTTGAGATGATAAGTGCCAGTACGGACTTGTGCTCCCACGTATCGTTAAGTATATTTTGGGAGACCCCTATAGGCTTAAATCCTTTATCCATAGGAAGCTGTGTCTGCCGCCCTATTGATCGCAATGCACTGAACACAACATTCGGGAAGATTGATTGTCGTACCGTAAAAAGTATTCTACAGTTTTGCAATTGGTTTGGTACTCCCTCTACCTAGATCTCCAGAGCAGTTCCTTTCGTTCCTTTTCAGACTCCTTAACGGAAAAGGTCCATCTGAGCACTTGTCACTTTAGGCTCATTAAAAATCAAAGGAGACTAGAGTCATCTTTTGTTTTTTCTCGACTCTTAAAAACTAAAAAAACAAGTTGTGTCAAAGTGTATAAAAATTTATTTTAAACAAAATATTCATTACCCTTTCCTACGTTGATCTTGGTTTGAGAAAATGGAGTCTACCAACCAAGGAATTCCCCTTGGAGGAAATCCTAGTCCCTTCTCCTCTTGGGGAGATGTTGGTGCACCCCATATGGCCACATTGTCGCTTCCAGGGTTGACAATTGGTTTGCCTGTATGGCTCTTCTCAACCTTTGTCGTTCAAAACACCACTATTCCTGAACAATCGAATCAGCAATTAGACGAGTCCAGAGTTGCCCACCAACCTTCTACTTCCTCTAATTCTGCCTCTCCTCCTTCCTCTTCACTTGATGGGGATAGTAAAGCCAAAAGTCAAGCTCCTAAGGAGAAGAAGGAAAAGAAGAAGAAAGAGAAGAAGAAGAAGGAGCCAAAGGCGAATGCGGGAAAACGAGTGTCGTCTAACGAAAATCCACACACTGCACATACTAGGCCTAAATCGCCATGTGTCATTTTCAAAGGAGACCACTTTCACAGAGATTGTCCTTGCATCCCTCGGATCTTAAGGGACTGGTCTCCTCGTTTGCACAACCCGGTGTCCTCAACCTCTGATGATCATGTTGAAAGCACACCATCAACTAGTGAAAGTGAAGCCCGAGGACAAAAAGGGAAATGTAGATTTCCTTGTAAACTGTGCGAAAGCGATCATGCCGTCCACCATTGTCCCTTCCTAGATGAAGCTAAAAGAGTTTTGGATGATCATCCAATTTCACCGTTATGACTTCCTCCTGGATATAAAAAACTCTTGCCGAGTCCGTCACTATTTGAAAATCTGGCTGACCCGCTCAGGTGGTCGGCTGAAGCACCTATCATTGAAGATAAACCATCTGGATCCATATCAGACGAATGTCAAAAGGTCGAGGCGGTAGTTGACCCGGTCTTGCCTTCAGAGGTTTCATCTTCAGATGATACAGTCACTGAAGAGAACAAGGATGACACCGTCCAAATTCTCTTCATAAACACAGACTCCGACGAACAAGGGGGAAATTTACCCGTTCCTTTACCGCAGGAAGGAAGTTCGTCAGAGCCGTACCCGGCCGTCTATTCGGTCCCACCTCCAAGCAACCTAGTTGTCTCCTTCGACTGGAATCAACTAGGCAGACCCCGTTTACCAGCAAGCGTACCATTCCGAATTATCGTTCAAATATATAGAATGGTTATGGATGGTACCATCATAGATGAGGGGGCTTCTGTGAGTATCCTTTCCTCAACTGCTTGGAAAGCACTTGGTTCACCATCGCTTTTGCCCGAGATGAGAAATCAGACAGGCTTTGAGAAAGGAACCAGTCGACTGTTAGGGATCCTTCCCGATGTGCCCATAACATTGAGAAGGAAAATAGTTCGCATGAACGTAATGGTAGTTCAAGGACCCCTGGATTACAATCTACTCCTTGGACGAGACTATATTTATTGCATGGGAGCAATTGTCTTCTCACTCTTTAGAGTAATGTTTTTTCCGCACGAAGAAAGAGTGGTCAAGCTCGTGGACCAGCTTTCATTCCCCGGATCATACAGAGCAAATAGTCATATACCATCCCTGAATGGTCTTTTCACGCAAGAAATGTCTCAATCTCCAGTACGTCCTCCCGATGAGAACGAGTGATTCAGAGGGATATGACTAAAACCCAGGGGGCATGCACCTTGGTCTGCTTTGACAGGAAAACTTCGGGTATAGGGTAGGTTTCCGCGAGAGAATATGACTAGTCTGTACTCCCGTCTGTAATTGGAAGAGGGGGTTATTCTAGAACAATATTCTCTTGTCAAAGTTATGTGAGTGGATTGTCTCACCTTTGTCTATTTCGGTAGACATCGTCGGAGAAATGTTTTGTTTGCGCTGTGAATAGAACAATCTTTGGTAACCTGTAAGAGGTAGGCCTCTCTCGGTAAAACAAATGCTTTGGCGGAGAGAAGTAGAGGTAACCTTGAAACTCTATTTTATACCTGGGGGCATGCAAACCTTTTGGAGTGCGAGCAAAGAGCGATTATTTATCTGTTTTTTGGATTAGTCGTTTCCTAACTTGCATAAAGAAAGGATGTGGGGAAAAACTCTAAAAGTTGTCGTTTTTATATGAGACATTCTTATCATACGACTGGATTAATCGAGCAGTTTTAGCACATAGTTCAAGCTCGTTAAAAAATAAACATAAGACATGAGCAAATGTTTCCACCCGCGTTTAAGCTCGTTAAAAAAAGAACTATTCCCCGGTAAATAACCACCGTGAATGGAGTACTTTAGCCATTAATGCCTTGGTCATGTTTGCACCATCACCTCCACTTTTTCATTGGCCGAACATTCACCTCCATTTGATTGTTTACCCATTTTGAGGAACAGCTGCGAAGAGTGATTTCACTAGCCATCCTTGTGACACTGCCGTGATTGGAAAATTCCAAACCTTACCTGGAATCAGCTGCTATCCATTTTATCACTCGTTCCTCAAAAGACGAGTCTTCTTTAAGATCTTTTCAACTGACTCGTAAAATATGAAAAGATTTCCGAGTCCTTGGCCTTCCAGCTCGTTAAAGGGATAGGAAGTGCTATCCCTCATCTAGATTTTAATATTTTTGGACCCGAGGGATTATTGCACAAAAAGATCGAGCGCTTGTTTTGCTCGGCTTGTTAAAACTATCGAAAATTCATCCCTTCTATATTGTTTTATACTTTTTCGGACTTAAGGGATTAGATGACGAAAAAGGAATTTTGGAGTTACCTTTATGTACCTTTTCAGACTCTCTAAAATTGAAAAGGACCGAGTTATCTTTGTCGTTAAACTCGTTAAAAAGATTAATAGCGACAAACTTGTCTTTAGACGAGAACGAGTTTCACTATCGCTAGGCTCGTTAAAACATAGCGATGGGTTTGCCCGAAGGGCAAATTATAGAACAAGCATATGTTGTCCTCCTCAAGCTTGACAAAAATAAAGAGGTACTGGTCAGCAGTTACTGGGGAAAAATTGGGAAGAATACTCAAAGAATCTTTATTGGTAGCAAGTTTCTCTTGAACATGACACTTCCACTCCGTGTCCGAGTCGGGTTGGGTTGTTTCACTCACCGATCACATCGCCATGGTCACACCATACCATCCACATTTGGGGTTAATGCTACCAATCCATCACATCAGTGTCGCCGACATGTTCAAGAGAAGTCATCCAGAGAAGCCACCTGTGTCTCACCCACTACCATACATTATACTCCATTCTTTCATCACCACCACCCTGAACCGTATATCATCAGATCGTTTTCACCTCCATCAAAATCATTTTCTCTGTTCCGTGTCATTGATGTGGGACTCATTAAGGCCCTCCTTTGACGGATCACTTCTTGTCGACATCAGCTCATCATCCAAGAAGTTGGTCTAGAAACACCCCATTCAGTACTTTGAAGCTTGCATGCCTCAATGGAAAGTTTCTCACTTCCGGCGACAGGTTTACATCAATGACCTTCGATCGAAAGATTTTCTGTGGTGTTCGATGCAAAGTCCTTTATTCACACCACGTGAATTGTACTGTAGTACCTTGAGGGTCATTATCATTATCGGTGATTCCTCTCGCGATTGTTAACAGTTTACATCATTGACTGGTAATCAAGCGATGTCTTTCCATGTTCGACTTCAAAACATTTCTCACATGGATCGACTTGTACTTCGAGTGAAGATCAGACAAGATTGAAGACCCCGGATCTAGTTTCATCCATCTGGGCTACGATATATATCCAGGGAAATAAAGACATTAAATGTACAAGCACTGCAGCACAGATAATCATCCTACCAAAAGGATGATGGCTCTATCAGAATCATCTCTACACTCAGACGATTGTCTGTCCTATGTACATGAAAATGAATTTATAAAGATAAGCATGGGAATGCCCGCCTCAGCTAGATCATGAAAGCAGTATGAAGATAATGTATTGTACTGTATCTTATTACAGGTCTCCTCCCAGCATTGAAAGAACTTTGGATCCTCATAATAAAGAATTTCACCTGACACCAAAAGGTTAACGGCCTCATACTGTAGGGGGCAACTGTTATAGACATTTTTGTGCCTTACAACTACAAGCATGAAATGTCCATAAACCAAGGGCTCCTAAGTCCCTAAAAGTGTTGTTCTAACCCCTAAAGGAATAAGGTCAACAGATTACAGCTTCTCCAAGAAGTTCTCCACCTAAAACTACTAAGAATAAGTCAAAACAGGATCATTTCAGCTGCGCCACTGGCTAGGTGCGTTGCATTGCACCTAAATACACTGGCTAGGTTTATTGCAATGCATCTAAGTACACTGTGAGGGTGCATTGGGTGAGAAACGACAAATGGCAGTGTCATTCCGCGAGGTGGAGAGACAATGGAAGCTTCCAGAATCTTCTCCTGTGACACTTGCCTCACTAAATTCGACCAAGGATGAGTAAGAGGCCTTCAGTCTCCAAGTGGAAGCAAGAATTGACAGAGAGAAGACACTAATCAAATCACAAGCTGACTCATCCTCCTTACACATATCTATATATGGATCCCTCATCCCAGAGATCCAGAGGCTGGAATTTTGTACATTGTAAGGAATTGTTATTGGTTTTGAGACAAACATCAGAGTATTGGGTGATCTATGCTTTGTTGGAGGTGAAGAGGGGCTTCTTTGCTGGGAGGTTGATGCTGGGTCAGGAACCATCGGTTGTAACTCCTCCTGGATCTTTCTTGTTTATCAATAAAACTATTTGAGTTTTTCCTCCATGCTTTTGTATCATTGATGCTTGTTACATTTGTATGGTTAACTTAAATCTGATCCTAAGTTGTTTATGAATATAGATCCATGTCTTTGTATAGTGTTCTTCTTCTGTGATCTTATAGGTACTTGATGAAGCTGGGAAAGTAAGGGAGCAGGTAGTTGGAGGCTATCAAAGAAGAGAGGGATTGGATCAAAGGATTAGCGCAAGACACAAGTTGGTTCTTTCTATTCCTCTCTATCTATAGTTCACAAAGGAAATACAAAAGTAGTTTTTCTCTGTTTGTTTCTAAGGCAGCTGTCACACCTTAGTGGGATAGAGCAGTTCCAAATAGACACTTTTCCCGGTAACAAAGTGCACAACACGAAATCATAGATCAAGTTTGAAGAAATTTAGTTGCAAGGACTGACTCAGGGATGGTCAAAATGGATGACAGATATTTTGCAGATGAATGGCTTATTTGCACTGACCTCTTGAACACATAATGACACAACGGATGGTTTGGTGACAATTTACCCAAAGTTAATACCCAAGAACCGGTTGAAGACTTTCAATGTGGTCTGATTAGCTGTTAGACAAAGGATTTGCCAACCCAGGTGAATAAAAGTGTCGTGTTTAAGAGTGGTTACAAAGTATGACAAACAAGCTCATTTTTCTCTCTTTTCCCCCACCATTTCTGGCAAGTACCTCTTTATTTTTGACATGCTTGAGGAGGATAACATTTGCTTGATTATAAGCTCATCCTTTGGATGAGTCCAACTTAGTTTAAATTCGAACCCTAAGAAGAAGTGGTCCGTTCCTGTTTGTAATTGAACAGGTCCTTTACTGTTAAATTTTAATGAGTCCAGTATAGGAGAAACTCGACGTTTTTCAATTTTAGAGAGTCTGAAAAAACTTAAGAAGACTCCATGGTTGACCTTTTTCATAAATTTGTGTCTCCCAAGCCTGAAAAAGTATAAAATAATACTTGAGTGAACCGCTTGATCATTACGACCAAGGAGTACTTTTCGTAATTAGTGCCTCTGATCCAAAAAAGTAAACAAGCGATCAATGACACATCGTTTTATAACCAATATCGAATTCGAAACAACAAAAATTTGGCAATCTTTTCATGTTTTTACGGTCAGAAAAAGAGTTGTAAGTGGACCGTCTTTTTAGTTCCGTTTTAACGAGTTTAAAAAGAAAATCTCGACGATCTTTTCATGTTTTAGGAGTCAGAAAAGAGCTTAAAGGTGACTCTAATGTCTTTTCATCGAAAATGACCGATTTCGCCTGAAAAATCTGTTATCCTGAACAAAAAATCAAACATTACTGATACCTGTTTAAAATGGATAAAAATGCTGCAAAAGTTACCTTTCTAAAGTGAAACATAAACAAATTAATAACTCATTTATTCAAAAAACTTATAAAAAGGTATTTTGTAAATTCATTTTTACTTTTTGAGTTTTGGGTGAGAAAATAGAGCTTTTGGTCAGAAACTTCCCGTGAAGATTGTAGAAAATCTGTCTGTTGGAATCAAACGATGTCTCCTCCAGGTAATCCACATCATCCTACGCTTTCAATTTATCCATTTCAAAGTTGTTTTTAGGTTTTAATTTCATTTTTAAGGAGCTTTCAGGTAAAAAAACCTGCGTGCGGGGGTCCGCAGGTATAACATAGGGGACCCGCGGACCCCAACTTTTCCGCACAAGGAAAAAAGTTGAGGGTCTGCACCTACCCTTAAGGCAACATGCGGATCCACGCATTGTCTCTAACAGAGAGGGTGCGTACCCCGCGCAAAGGTTTTTTAACATAAAAAACTCAAATTTCACCCAAAAATTTCAATTTTACATATTCTAATTCGCCTTTTTGTTGAATGTAGAGTATACATCATGCTTGATTAGCGAGAACGGGAGCATGAGGATGTAGATCTTGCCACGATAAATCATCAAACTTCGATTGATGCATTGAAGGCATGCGACTTATATAAATTCTGGGCCATAACTAGCATGAGGGCCCAGGTGGACTTTCTGCAGTGGCTAGTAGACAGGTGGAGCATACAGGACTAGTGCTTCTTCATTGGTGGTCACCAGCTCGAAATGGAGCCGGCAGACATATACTTTTTGACTGGTTTTCCTAAGAGAGGTGAACACTTGACTCTATTCGGGAGTAGGCCAGGTGGCCAGTCTGTCGATAGCCTTCGGCTAGAGTTCTGTAACAACCAGACTAGAGACCAAGGGATAGATATCGAAACCATATCCCTTCCTGAACTCAAGGTAATCGCGTTTACTGTTACCAAGCTCTGCGGGAGCACAACACTACATGTAGCCACTAGATCCCAGATGTAGATGGCAGTTGACTGCTTTCGAGGCACCATCTTCAACTGGTGCGATGATGTGTTGGCTAATATAAAAGGCCAACTGACTAGAGCCAAGAACGGACAACTGAAGACCTTTGAATATGGTGCTTTAGTGGTGAGCTTTGGTCTAGAGAGGGTTCCAATGTTGGTCCCACAGAACCTCACTGTTGGAGCTGGACTTCCTTGAGAGCCCAAACTGGTGCGATGGGTTGAAGTTATGGCTCGTCATCCGGAGGAGGGGACAGAGGTCGTTCGATTCACTCCTGAGTATTTCCATTGGTTGGAAAACCAACTTTTTGCTATTCAGGACTTTCCTTACGCTAGGGTAGATTTTCGCAGTGACCCATACATGGCTCTTCCACCAGGAGAGCAATGGGATGACTTAGGTAAAATCATTTTCAACATTTTTCTAATTTAATTTTTTTTGTTTTTATCTCATCCCAAAATTGATAGTAAAATTTTCAAATGCAGATGTAGGTCCATGACGACCAGCCACTCTCCAGCCTTACGAGAGGAAACAACCAGTTGAAGCGGCACCAGCCCCATAGGACGAATAAGCAGAGACCTTGGCCGAATTGTAGAGCCACCTAGAGTGTTTGACAGGAGACATTCCGGAGACCGGCATAGATGACATTCCTCTTTGACTACAGCGCTATGTGATTGGGGTCCCAAGACCTTTTAGGAGGTTCCTTTGTAAGGTGGCTTGTACAGTGGTTTCTTATCGAGATCATCACCAGTGATAGGATGATCGCCTATTGTAGACACATTTGACATTTTTTGCTTTTTGTACTATCATTTTTGCCGATCATAAAGTGTTTTTCAACCTATGATCGAAGACAGTGTATATTTTGACACACTCCTATATTATATTATATCACTTTTACTGACTTATCTTGTAAAACATGTTATGAAATGTTTTTAAATTTACTTGTATGATTATTGCAAATGTCTACTTAACATTCGAGAAGCAATTGCATTTGCTAATGTATTTAAATATCTTCGAATATGTTGATATTTAATATAATCAAATTCACGTTCCAAGAGACGCACAACCAAAAATAATCTCAATAACATTGGATTTCTAATTTGCAATGACGGGATTTCGCATTCAATGGGTAACACAGCTTCCAAACCATAAACTAGTAGGAAAGGAGTGAACCCTGTTGACGTTTTTACTGAGGTTCGATATACCCAAAGCGCTGAAAATAGCATGTTATGCCAATTCGGCCTATGAATCCCAATGATTCGTCAAATCATGATGACTAGAACTTTGTTGATGGCTTCAACCAGACCATTAGCCTATGGATAATATGGAGTTGAACTATCGTGACGCAAGCCAAGCTGGCCTGTAAGTTCAGTCATCATAACATTTCGAAAATGATGCCTGTGATCAGTGATAATCACTTGTGGAACACCAAACATAGAAATTATATGATTTAACACAAAAATTGCAACAGTTTTGCCGTCTGCCTCAAATGTAGGCATTGCCTCGGCCCACTTGGTAAAATAATCTACCGCAAGGATGATATATGCATGCCCCCTGGCCGAGTGAGGGTTACATGTAATAAAATCGATACCCCATTTTGCAAAAGTACCGACGACAATTATAGGGTGGAGAGGAGCAGGTGGAGCGTGCATCTTTCGATCAAAAATTTGGCAGTTGTGGCGTTTTTGGACCGTGTTAGTACAATCTTTAAACAAAGACGGCTAGAAATAGCCAGCGCGCAATATCTTTTGGGCTGTAGCAAACCCAAACATATGACCGCCACACGCTCCAGAGTGACAGTAATTTAGAACCCTTTCAGCTTCCTCATGAGTTAAAAAACGTCGAAAAACAGAGTTCGCCCCACGACGATAAAGTGTATCTCCAATAATTCTGAATTGTTGGGACTGGAATCGTATTTTTCGACGTTCTGACCTTGAAATTTCTGGCCAAAAGGATTGGGTCTAGAGATAAACGATGATATCCCCATACCATGGATCTAAAGTGCTGATTAGAAACAAGGATTCATCCGCAATGGGATCCTCTGCCACAGTTTCCGTGTCAGCACGCGGGAAGTCACACATTAACTCCGCAAAAACTAAAGATTTCTTCGACTTAGACTTTTCAAATTCCAAGTCGATCTCCTGCAGGATGACGATCCATTTGGAGTACTTGCCCCCTAGCAATTGTTTCGTCAAAATATAGATCATAGGGTTGCAATTAGAAATTACTGTAGTTTTACGCAGTAAAATGTAATGACGAAAACGTTGGACAACTTGAACAGCTGCCAATGCCAATTTCTCCACACGTGAGTATTTTAGCTCAGTTGGATTTAAAGTTTGACTAAGGTAATATATCACATGTTCAGTACCAAATTCATCTTCCTGAACTAACACCATTCCAATGGTGGAATGGGAAGCGGCAAGATACAAGAAGTAGTCCTGGTTGTAGTTGGGAGGATGCAACAACGGTGCATGGGTCAACACGTGTTTTAGTGCATCAAAAGATTTATCAACTATCTCATCCCAAAAGAATGGATTATTCTGTTTCAACAACCGGGTAAAACCCTTTGTGATCTCGGCGTAGTTAGGAATGAATTGACATAAAGAGTTTGCTTTCGCTTGCAAACTTTGGAGTTTGCGAAGACTCGAAGGAGGAGGCAATTTGACAATAGCTTCAACCTTTGAGGGATCGATGCGAATGTCGGCTTTCGAAACAACAAACCCCAGTAACCGACCCGTTTCTATACAGAAAACACACTTGTGTGGATTCAACCTAATCCGATAATGCCTACACCTCATAAAGATTGCTCGTAAATGGATGAGATGATCAGCTCGATGCAATGAATGAGCAGGTAAATCATCGAGATAGGGTTTCACAATGTGCTTGATGTCATGAAACGCGTAAGACATGGCCCTTTGAAAAGTTGGCCTGGCGTTCTTGAGCCCAAAAGGTAATTTGAAAAAAGCAAATGTCCCCCATGGACAAATGAATGTCATTTTTGGTTGACCAGCAGGTAGAATATTGGTTTGATTGTATCGGGAAAAACCATCCATGAAGGAGAATATTTCACTGCTGGCACAAGCATCAATGGTTTGATCGATATAGGGAGTTGGGTAATTGTCTTTTGGACAGGCTCGATTGATGTCCCTATAATCGATACATATTCTTATTGTCCCTTGCTTTTTGTTAACAGGAACAATATTCGATACCCAATCTGTTAACAGAATCAGATAAATGAAACCTGCTTTGAGTAATTTTTCAACTTCTGCTTTAATAGCAGTAGCTTTTCTCGGGTGGATCTGACGCAAACGTTGCCAGATGGGTTTACCATCCGGGTAAGTTTTTATTTCATGAACAATAATTGCAGGGTCAATTCCTCGCATTTCCTCATATGACCAGGCAAACACATCACAGAATTCCTAAAATAGGGCCTTATATGTTTGAATTTCATCTTCCATACATGAGGCACTTATATGAATGTTTTCAATGATTCCAGGCTTAACCGAAATATCAATAGGAATAGTTCGAGAAATGTTTCCCAAATTTAACTCTGAATCAGGATTTTTCATTGGATTCTGAGGTTCCTTGACATATTTATTTGTAATAATAGATGAAAAATCATTTTCAAAATGATCACTCTCAGGTAAAAAGGAAGATCTATGATGAAGATCTTCACATGGTAAATCATTGACACTTAGGATTTCACGAATTTGCTCATCAGTGTGAACAAGTTCAGAAAATGTTGTTGAATCCAAGTTTGATGTTGAAAGTGACTCCTCATGGATGACATTCATTAAGTCAATTTTGGTTGAAGATGGGTTGGAAAACGACTGATACGCAATTTCATATGGACTCAAAGGCATAACATCACCAAATGAGTCTATCTCAGATTCGGAAGGTACGATCAAAGGATCATCATAAGAAATGGTGTCTGACAAAATCATATGAATGGTTGCAGTAGAAGACGATGTGTTGATACGAGGAAAAGGAAAAGTTCCCAGTAAACCAAATCTTTAACTAGTCCTACTCCAACATCCTTATACAGGATAGTTGTTTTGCTGACATGTTGAATACTTTCAGAAGAGGTTGGGTCGAATGAAAAGTAAGTCAACCAGTCTATAGTTATAATCTTTTCATTATGAGGAAACTTTATAAGCTGAAAGACTGATGAAACGACAACTGTCATAGCGTAAGACCAACTACGACCGAAGAGAAGGTTGTAATCTAGAGGGGCGTCAACCACCTCCACGTCTAGATTAACAGTTTTGCCTTCAACCCCTATAGGTAAATCCTGTAGAATGCCAAAAGGATGAAACCAATGACCATCAAAGTCCTTTAGAATCGTCGGGGATTGATTTAGCGAAGGAGAACCAAACGATCTCCAACACTGTATCGACATAATACACGTTGAGGCTCCCTCATCAATCACAGTCCTATAACAAGGTCTGTTTTTGACTAACAATGGGATCTGGAAAGCCATTTTATGAGGTAAGCATGGTGTACTATTTTCTAGATCGAAAATTATAAGGTTCAAGTCCTGAATATCAACAGCTCCTATAGCCGACAATAGTAATTTACACTATGCTGGACATGATTGTAGCACTTCCAAAGCCGACATTGCGGAAGGTGAAACAACCAAATCTTCAACAATGTTATAGTTCTGAGCCACTCTCACATGTGGATTGAAAGTTGACTTTCGAAGTATACCCTTGGCGGGTGGTTTGATTACTATGTCTGGGTTAGGTTTCTCGATCTGTAGCGGATCGGAACCGGGAGCTGAGGTTGATGGGTTCGAATGGGAAGATTCTACTTCTTTACCATCAACAGGACTTTTACTTCCATAATCATGCGATCGAGTCGCAATCCTAACATGGGACATCATCATTATGGGTTCCTCGGAGGCATTTCAGGAAGAACCTATCATATTACTGTCTTGACTAGGCAAAGGATCCGTCAAAACAACAGGCGTTTGGGAACCTTTGACAATTTTTTCAACCTCTACACGATGGGGGCAGTCTTTTGTAAAATTCTCTTCATCACAAATGAGACAAGGATAACAAGGCTTGCGTTTCTCATCAGTTGATTCCGCTTTTTTTGGTTTCTCTTTCGAAATTTTATTTGTTTTATTTTTCTTCTTCCCTTTCTTCTTAATACCGGATTTTGATTTGGCTGTAGATGACTCTACAACATGAATATCGACAGAAACTTCCGCGGAAGAATCTCCTGTGGGGGAATCTGGTAGAGTTATAATAGGAGAAGAATTCATGGAAGATTTCTTCTTACTTTTAGTATTAACCGTACCAATCATACCATCAGCGGCATGAGACCCTGAAGGAGCTGCAGTTATCTGACTTTGTTTAGGAAGATCAGGGATTTTCTTGTGTAACGTACCTGATTGCGTATAAACTAAGTCAAGGTACTGAGCTTGAGCAATTACTTGCTCCTCAGTAACGACTCCGGCCTTAGCTACATCCTCAGTGATCTTCGGTAACAAAGATTTTACAAACCATTCAGCTAAGATTTGATCCGGAATAAAAACCTTCACTAAATGCCGTCGACGTCTCCATTCATGAATGTGATCTAAAATGTAAGTGGACGTTGACTGCTTTAATGAAGTTAATAATTCCGTGCCATTTTCATATATGACTGGCAACTGAAAATGAGTTAAAAACGAAGTAACTAACTAACTAAAATTATAAAAAGTGGCCCGTGGTAACTCAATGTACCACTTGGCCGCAAGACCAATTAGAGTGCGCTAGAAAAGCATTAAACAAATTGAATCATCTGAAATGGAGTTAGACGCACACCAGAGGTGATAAGTCATCACATGGTTCGACGGGTCCTCTCTTGATTTGCCTTCAAACTTAGGAATATCACCAGGAAACTTATTCAGCATTGGCGGTGAAAACATAAGATAGTTAATTGGATCATTCGTAAGGTGAAACAAGTCAGGCAAGTCCAAAGTTGCAATAAATGGTAACTGGTGATTAGTGTCCCTAAAACTCTGGGTCATGAGACCAGCCCCAGGAGGAGGATATCCAGAATAATTAGGAATTGGAATTACATTTGGGATATTATATCCTCCCAGAAAACCAGGATTAACCGGACCGTACTGGGGTTGTTGATATGTATACCCAGGGTACGGTTGATACTGATAGACTGGCTGTTGCACAGCAGGACCGAATTGGTACTTGTTATAGACATTTTTGTGCCTTACAGCATGAAGCATGAAATGTCAATAATCTAAGGGATCCAAAGTCCCTAAACATGTTGTTCCTACCCCTAGAGGAACAAGGTCAGCAAACCACAGCACTGAATATCAGTTCTCCACCTGAAAACACTCAAAAACAAGCTAATTCTGGATCATGTCAACTGCTCCACTGAGCATCTGTGCTGAATGTCAACTGCTCCACTCTGTACCTGCGCTAAATGTCAACTGTAAAGAAGGCTACCTGCGCTGGGCGAGTTTGGCCAAGTGGCACAGTCATTCCTCAAGGTGTCAATGCCCAGGAAGCTTCCAAAATGACACTTGGATCAGGGAATTCGCCTAGTGATGAGTAAGAGGGTCTAGATCTCCAAGTGGAAGCAAGAACCTCCAAGTGGACTCAAGAACTGAAGAATAACTGAAGTGGGAGAGGACACTAGTCAGCTCCATGCCAAGCTCAAGCTGACTCATCCTTTCTCCAAATATCCTATATATAGATCTCTCTCATGAGGTCTAGGGAGTCTGGAATCTTGTGAATGTAAGGAAGTGCTGTTGGTTTGAGTATAGAACTATTGGGTGATTTGCTTGAAGGAGGTGAAGAGGAGATTTCTTTCTGCTGGGAGGTGATGCTAGATTGGGCCCTTTGTGGTTGTATCACTTCCTAAACTTTACTTCTTCCATTAATAAAGCATTTGAAGTTCTTCTATATGCATGTGTCTCAATGGCGTATCGATACTTGTATATTTGATTTATTCTAATCCTTGAATCAATTATGAATGTATGCTTCTTGTAGTTTCCCTCTCTTGTTATTTTGCGGGATCTTGGTGTAGCTGGGCCAGTGAAAGAGCAAGGAGCTGGGAGCAAGTAGCAAAGAGAGAAGATTGGATCAATCATTAGCGGAAGACAATGGTTAGTGGATCTCTTTCTCCCCTCTCTTACATCTCATAAAGAAGTAATTTCGAATAGCTTTGGTTTGATTGTTGCTGAGGTACTATCACCCTTAGAGTGGGATAGGGTCATTCCGTATTGGATACTTTTCCCAACAACAAATTGGCGACTCCGCTGGGGATCGTATCTTGTTGGTTGTTTGTGTTTTTGCTATTCATTTCGTAAACACAGGGAGTACCGAATCGAACTGCATTTGAATCTTTCAAATGCAAAGTAGAGGGCAGCTACTCTAGCTCAGTTTCTGGGCAAGTTTATGATTTGAAGAGCTGATCCACCAGGACTCTAAATAGCTCTTAGTGATAGCTTTTCATCCTCCTTTTCATCCCTTAGTGTGTACTTGACTAATAGCTTCTGATTTGGCCAAAAACTGTGAATTTTTGAGCAATCTGTGACCTGGAAACTGAGAAAAATGAAAGTTTGAATCTTCAGTGCAGGCACTGTGAAGGCAGTCTGCATTTCAGCACAGTTCCCGAAGGGGCTACCTGCGCTGAAGGTCAAACTGCCAGTGTACTACCTGCGCTGAACCAGTTTTGCCTAGTGCTACTGGGGTTCCCTCCTGTTTATTGCCCTGTTTTCACCCTTGTTTTTGCAGCCTGTTACCAGTCAATGTACCTATCTGAAACCAACTTTCCTTGCCACTATTCCGCCTCGGTTGTATAAAGAAACTGTGTTTGTTCTTTGTGTATTTCTTGTATCATTTGCAGTTTCCCATAACGAAAGTGAACTAGTCTTGCTGTGGCCTCTTAGATCTAGACCTGTGATAGGTGTCGTCTTGATCTTAAGAGTTAGTTTATTTGTTGTTCATAGCTGATTGAGCTTTTGCTTTCGTCATATGGTTTGAATTTATATATTTCTAGTGTCGAAACAAGTAAATCTTAAGGTGTCTTTTGATTTTGGACAAGCTTGTTTGCTTTCACTTGAAATTGAATTCAAAGTTATACAACAGCTTTCTTTTTGTATCGCACCAACATTAAGAAAGAGAAAAGAAATACCTGCATTGTGCATGTGCATTATGACAGCTTGGATGTTGATTTAGGAAAAAGTGCATTAGTGTGTGCTCTATGATCTGTGTGAAAAGATGTTGTCTTTCTTTTCCCTCAGTAGTTAAGATTTTCAATGTTGAAAGATTGAAAAGCTTGCTTATCATCTTAGACTGCATTTAGGAGTGTTACTATACATCTCGTGGTGATCCATAAAGGCAAACTGCTAAACAAGATCAACCTTAAAATAAATTGAATTTACATAACAACGCATTGAAACATAACGCAAACACATAGAGGTCTAAGCTAGAGACGTGTTCCGGCATCGTTAAACGTGATATCTTAGCGTTGAGTGGTTGGGTGATTCCTCCACGGTGAAGCGATAAGTATCAATACAGATTTGTGCTCCCACGTACCGTCACGTATATATTGGGAGACCCCTATAGGAACAAAGCCTTTATCCATAGGAAACCGTGTCGGCCGCCCTACTGATCGCAATGCAGTGAACACAGCATTCACGAAGATCGACCACCCGTACCGTAAAACGTATTCTGTGGTTTTGCGAAAAGTTTGGCACACCCTTTGCCTAGAACTCCAGAGCAGTTTCTTTTGGCCTTTTTCAAACTCTATAACTGAAAAAGTCCATCCGAGCATTTGTCACTTCGGGCTCGTTAAAACATCGAAGGAGACTAGAGTCATCTTTAGCTTTTTCTCGACTCTTAAAAAGTGAAAAAGCAAGTTGTATCTAAAGCGTCGTTATAAAATTTATTTTAAACGGAACATAATCACCTCCTATTCCTGCGTTGATATGTAGGTTGAGAACATGGAACGCCCCAACCAAGGAATTCCACATGATGGAAATCCTAGTCCTTTCTCCTCTTGGGGAGAAGTTGGTGCGCCCCACATGGCCACATTTTCGCTTCCAGGACTGACAATTGGCCTGCCTATTTGGCTATTCTCAACCAATGTAGTTCAGAACACCATGGTTCCTGAACAGTCGAGTCAATAGTTAGATGAGTCTAGAGCTGCCCACCAGCCTTCTACTTCCTATAATTCTTCCTCCAATCCTTCATCTTCGAAAGGTAGAGCTAGCAAAAGCCAAGCTCCCATGGAGAAGAAGGAGAAGAAGAAGAGAGAGAAGAAGAAGAAGGAGCCTAAGGCGACTGGGGGCAAGCAAAAGACATCTGACAAAATTCCTCACACAGCACAGACCGGGCCTAAATCGCCATGTGTCATATGTAGAGGAGACCACTTCCATAGAGATTGTCCCTGTATTCCCCGGATACTAAGGGACTGGTCCCCTCGTTTGCACAATTCGGAAGCATCAACCTCTGATAGCCATGTTGAATGCTTACCGTCAACCAGCGAAAGTGAAGGTCCAAGACAAAGAGGGGGAGCAAGATTCCCCTGCAGACTGTGTGAAGGTGATCACGCCATCCACCGTTGTCCCTTCTTAGACGAAGCGAAGAGAGTTCTGGAAGATCGCCCGGTTTCACCGTTGAGACTTCCTCCTGGATACAAAAAACTCGTGCCAAGTCCTTCGTTGGTTGAAAATACAGCTGGCCCGCTCAAGTGGTCAGCTGAAGCATCACTCATTGAAAATGAACCTACTGAATCCAGACCAGACAAAAGTCTAAAGGTCGATACGGCAGTTGACCCGGTTCTTCCTTCAGAGGTTTCATCCTCAAATGACACCGTCACTGAAGATTCATCTTCAAATGACACCCTCACTAAAGAGAATAAGGATGACACCATCCAGATTCTTTTCATCAACACAGATTCTGATGAGCATCAGGGCAATGCGCCCATTCCTTTATCGCATGAAGGAACATCGCCAGGGTCATATCCGGCCGTGTATTCGGTCCCACCACCAAGCAACCTGGTTGTGTCCTTTGATTGGAACCAACTAGGCAGACCCCGGTTGCCAGCCAGTGTACCATTCAGAATCATAGTCCAAATTTACAGAATGGTAATGGCTGGCACTATCATTGATGAAGGGGCATCTGTGAGTATCCTTTCCTCTATTGCTTGGAAAGCACTGGGTTCCCCGGCACTTTTGCCTGAGATAAGAAATCTCTCAGGTTTTGATAAAGGAACCAGTCGACCATTAGGGATCCTCCCCAATGTGCCTGTTACATTGAAAGGGAAGACCGTTCAAATGAACGTGATGGTTGTTCAAGGACCCTTGGATTATAACCTACTCCTTGGACGAGACTATATATATTGCATGGGAGCTATAGTCTCCTCACTCTTTAGAGTAATGTGTTTTCCACACGAAGGAAGAATGGTCAAGCTCGTAGACCAACTTTCATTTCCGGGATCACGCATCACAAATAGTCACATACCAACCCTCAATGGTCTATTCACCCAAGAAATGTCTCCACCCCCAATCCTCCTTCCCGATGAGTGCGAGTGATTCAGAAAGATGGGACTGGAACCCAGGGGGCATGCATCCTGGTCTGCTTCGGGCAGAGGAAACCTTGGGTATAAGGTAGAATTTCCGCGAGAGAATATGACTAGTCCGTACCCCGTCCGTGAATGGAACAGGGGTTGTTCTAGAACAGGATTCTTTTGTCAAGGTTACTTGTTTGACAAAGGTCATTCACCATTGTCTACTTCGGTAGACAGTGCCGAGGAAATCTTTTCGTTTGATGGTGTTAACAAAATAATCTTTGGGTAACCAGAAAGAGGCAAGCCTCCCTCAATAACACCAATGTTTTGTCTTTGAGTAGTGTTCTTCTCTTGTCGCAAGTAGCTGCTCTCTTGTCGCAAGTAGCTGTTCTCTTGCGATCTTGCAAAAGAGCTGTCAAAAGTTGGGCTGACGGGAAGACAAGCACCGCGTAAGACCCGTTAAAAATAACTAGAAGACAAGTATCGTTAACATTAGACTAGCAAGCCGACAAGTAGCTGTGAACACCCAAAGAAAAGCAGAAGTGGGGGAGAGGAGGGGCAGCCTTGAAATTGTATTTTATACCTGGGGGCATGAAAACCTTTTGGAGTGCAAGCAAAGAGCGGTTATTTATCTGTTTTTAAGATTAGCCGTTTCCAAACTTGCATAAAGAAAGGATGTGGGGCAAAGGTCAAACTTTGCCACATTAGGAGCATAGCTTCGTGAGATAAAGCTCCATAAAAAATAGCTATCTCACAGGAGATATTCTTATCTTATGACTGGTATATCGAGCAGTTTTACCGTGGAATTTATGCTCGTTAAAAAATAGAAAAGCGAGATCTGAGCAGTTTTAGCACATAGTTCATGCTCGTTAAAAAATAAACATACGATTTAGCAGTCAAGCTCATTAAAGAATGAACCTACCCCGGTAAATAACCATTGTGATCGTAAATTTATTAGCCCTAAAAAAAGCCTTGGTCGTGTTTGCACCCGCCACCTCCATTCCATTTGGCCAATTGTTCACCTCCATATGATTGTTTACCCATTTTGAGGAACAGCTGCGAAGAGTGATTTCACTTAGCCATCCTTGTGACACTGTCGTGATTGGAAAATTCCAACCTGTACCTGGAATCTGCTGCTATCCCTGTTTATCACTCGTTCCTCAAAAGACAAGTCTTCTTTGAGCTCTTTTCTCCTGACTCGTAAAATATGAAAAGTTTGCCGAGTTTTGGCCTTCCAGCTCGTTAAAGTGACCGGAAGAGCTATCCCTCCTCTAGATTTTAATCTTTTTGGACCTGAGGGATTATTACACAAAAAGGTCGAGCGCTTGTTTTATTCGGCTTGTTAAAGTTATCGAAAAATCATCCCTTCTGTATTGTTTTATACTTTTTCGGACTTAAGGGATTAGATGACGAAAAAGGAATTTTGGAGTTAACTTTCTGTACCTTTTCAGACTCTCTAAAAATGAAAAGGACCGAGTTTTCCTTGTCGTTAGACTCGTTAAAATGATTAAATAGCGACAAACTTGTCTTTAGATGAGAGCGAGTTTCCCTATCGCTAGGCTCGTTAAAACATAGCGATGGGCTTGCCTGAAGGGTAGGTTATAGAACAAGCATATGTTATCCTCCTCAAGCTTGACAAAAATAGAGAGGTACTGGTCAGAAATGACTGGGGAAAAATTGGGAGAACCTCAAAGCTTTAATGGTAGCAAGTCGCTCTTGAACATGACACTTTTCCTCCGTATCACATCGGGTTGGGTTGTTTCATTCACCGGTCTCATCACCATGGTCTTCGCCAAACCATCCACATTTGGTGTAATGCTACCGATCCATCACATCAGTGTCGTTATATGTTCAAGAGATGTTGTTCAGAAAGAGTCAACCGTGTCCCATCCACTACCATACATTATCCTTCATCCACCCATGATCGCCACCCTGAATCATATTTCACAGATTGTTTTCACCTCCACTAAAATCATTAGCTTCGTTCCGTGTCACTGATGTGGGATTCACTAAGGCCCTCCTTTGACGGATTGCTTCTTGTCGACTTCAGCTCATTATCCAAGAAGTTGATCTAGGAACACCCCCCTTAGTACTTTGAAGCTTGCATGCCTCAATGGCAAGTTTCTCACTTCCGGCGACAGGTATACATCAATGACCTTCGACCAGAAGATTTTGCGTGGTGTTCGACGCCAAGTCCTTTATTCACACCACGTGAATTGTACTGCAGTACCTTGAGGGTCATTATCATTATTGGTGATTCCTCTCGCGCTTGTTAACGGTTTACATTATTGACCGGTAATCAAGCGATGTCTTTCCATGTTCGACTTCAGCGCAATTCTCACATGGATCGACTTGTACTTAGAGTGAAGATCGAACGAGTTTGAAGACCCCGGATCTAGTTTCATCCATCCGGGCTGCGATATATATTCAGGAAATATAAAGACATTTGACATGTACATCATTGTAGCAGATGATCATCCTACTCAAAGGATGATAATTTCAGTAGAGAATTATCAGTCTACCATCAGACGATCGTCTGTTCTATGTACCAAAATGAATTTATAAAGCTGAGCATGGGAATGCCCGCCTCAGCTAGATCATGAAAGCATAATGAAAAATAATGTAGTGTATTGTATTTTATTACAGGTCACCTCTCAGTGATTGAATGAACTTCGGATCCTCCTGATAAAGCATTTCACCCGATAAACGACCTCATACTTTAGGGGGCAACTGTTATAGACATTTTTGTGCCTTACAGCATGAAGCATGAAATGTCAATAATCTAAGGGATCCAAAGTCCCTAAACATGTTGTTCCTACCGCTAGAGGAACAAGGTCAGCAAACCACAGCACTGAATATCAGTTCTCCACCTAAAAACACTCAAAAACAAGCTAATTCTGGATCATGTCAACTGCTCCACTGAGCATCTGTGCTGAATGTCAACTGCTCCACTCTGTACCTGCGCTGAATGTCAACTATAAAGAAGGCTACCTGCACTGGGCGAGTTTGGCCAAGTGGCACAGTCATTCCTCAAGGTGTCAATGCCCAGGAAGCTTCCAAAATGACACTTGGATCAGGGAATTCGCCTAGTGATGAGTAAGAGGGTCTAGATCTCCAAGTGGAAGCAAGAACCTCCAAGTGGACTCAAGAACTGAAGAATAACTGAAGTGGGAGAGGACACTAGTCAGCTCCATGCCAAGCTCAAGCTGACTCATCCTTTCTCCAAATATCCTATATATAGATCTCTCTCATGAGGTCTAGGGAGGCTGGAATCTTGTGAATGTAAGGAAGTGCTGTTGGTTTGAGTATAGAAGTATTGGGTGATTTGCTTGAAGGAGGTGAAGAGGAGATTTCTTTCTGCTGGGAGGTGATGCTGGATTGGGCCCTTTGTGGTTGTATCACTTCCTGAACTTTACTTATTCCATTAATAAAGCATTTGAAGTTCTTCTATATGCATGTGTCTCAATGGCGTATCGATACTTGTATATTTGATTTATTCTAATCCTTGAATCAATTATGAATGTATGCTTCTTGTAGTTTCCCTCTCTTGTTATTTTGCAGGATCTTGGTGTAGCTGGGCCAGTGAAAGAGCAAGGAGCTGGGAGCAAGCAGCAAAGAGAGAAGATTGGATCAATCATTAGAGGAAGACAACGGTTAGTGGATCTCTTTCTCCCCTCTCGTACATCTCATAAAGAAGTAATCTCGAATAGCTTTGCTTTGATTGTTGCTGAGGTACTATCACCCTTAGAGTGGGATAGGGTCATTCCGTATTGGATACTTTTCCCAACAATAGTACTGTCCTTGGTATGGTTGATAAGTAAATTGAGGTTGACTTTTGACAACCGTACTTGGACCAGGTTGTCCTACAGGCATCTGAACCGAAGTTTGAATTGTGGATCCAGACTGAGGTAAAGATGTCTGAGGAGTTGATATAGGAACATTAGAAACTAGAGCTGTCGATACTCTAGAAGTAGGTGGGGTAGATTGGACAGATGTTGTAGCAGTTGCAACAGTCGTTTGAGGTGGAGTATGAGGCATACTAGGCCTAGACTGAGAAACTACAGAAGGTGCAGAAGTTTGAATATTAGACTGGACAGGTTGCTGGGGTGAACCACAAACCAAGGGTTGTCCAGTTTGAGATGACAACTGGACATTCAGTTGCAAGACCTGTTGAGTTTGAGATGGATCCCACACTAAATTCATTCTAGGGTACAGACCCATAACAGGTTGAGAACATTGAGGACCATAACCGGTTTGAGGGTAGGGTTGATAATTCAAAGGTACATTTCCAGCTCCTTGGACATATGATTGACCGGAAGGTGGTTGGAAACCTTGGTTTGGGTACTGACCTTGAGGTTGATAACCTTGAGGCACGTACTAATACTGGGGTTGACCATGAGGTACATATTGATACTAAGGTTTACCTTGAGGTATATATTGAGTCTAGGGTTGACCTTGAGGAACGTACTGTCCCGTAGGTATGTACTGTCCTTGAGGTTGCCCCGCAGGCGGAAATTGAGTACCATGAGGTTGCCCCCCAGGAGATAATTGAGGACTTTGAGGCTACCCCCCAGGCGATAATTGGCCACCTTGAGGTTGAGGATTAGGAATAGTACCTAACATCATAATAATATCTTCTACACTCAACGGCTTAGTACCATTATTTCCAGTTAATAACCCTTGTTCAATAGGTTGAGGAGATGCTCCTGAAAAAGTACCAGTAAGTGACTGATACCCAGAGGAAACAGAAGGACCACCGTACCAAAAGGTTTCTGGAGATTGAGAAAAAATGGATGATTGTCTTGACATATTTAATGGAGGATAGTAACCCCTAGGTGTTGGGTGAAAAGGAATGCGAGGTGGTGAAAATCTTAGTCCCGGTTTTCCAAAAAATTGGTCAATGAAAGATACCAAGCACTGCTCCTAGGTGGACTGTAAAAGATTGATTCAAGCTCCCTAAGTTCTATAACATGTTGATTTTCAGGGATAGGGGTACCTTCTTCTTCCGGAGTAGCAAGTTCTTCAATAGATATAAGTCTAGAAGGAAGATTTTGGGTAATTATTCTTTCTACCCTGGGTGAACCAGGACCACTAGAAGTTGAAGAGGTAAATCCCAATGTTGGAGTAGCAGCAAATTGAGTTTTAGGTTCAGATATTTCAGGTTCCTCACCTAAATCACTAGTAGATGAAAAACTACCAGTAACTTCGGAAACATATATAGATTGTGGATTATAATCTGCTACTAGAGCTTGATAATCAGGATGTACCACTAAAGAAGACTCTCCTTCTTCAGGTGACCCAACTCTACTATCTCTAGGAGTTACAAGGGATCGTAACCCTTCAGGCTAGCTTGGTGAAAACTCAGGAGGTTGGCCCCGAAGTCTACAGGACTTCCTCAGTAATTCAACCACGATTAAATATTTTAACTACTTCACACGCAAACAAAGAAAAATCTCAATGAAAACACCTAAAGCCTCTAAAGAACCAAACAAATTGAATCACATTCCTAAAGAATCTAGGAGATCAAACCACACACAAATAGTAACTTTCTGTACTGAAAACACTAGTTGGTGATGAAATACAACGTTACAAAGTTCAATACAGAAATGGCGGTTGGAACAATTACCCTGGCAACCTGCTTAATGAATAGACTGGCACAATTTTCCCCACTAAACCGTCCCGAGTAAAGAGAACCCCCCAAAAAATCCAAGTGAGTCTAGCTGACGTCTACTCCAGGAACAGTGGGATCTTCCCTCCACTGTCACCATAGGAAGGAATCCTATAGAATATGGTCACTATGGTTACCAACGGAAACAAATATACCTGGGGGAACAGTCTATGATCTAATACGTACGCAAGGGCAGAGTAACAAGCTCAATCCCCTTGAAGGCTCCTTGACATAATCCAAGATTTACCTACAAGTGACCCCAGGCTCCTCGACAATGGTTAATCTGAGGTTTACCGTTTTTAATACGTTAATATCTGGCGTCGTTCCCAATGAAGAAGGATTGATTCCCACACTGGTTCGGACACGATCTCGTGCTTCTCTTTTAAGAGGAGCTTTCCCAGAGCATATATGTAACAATTGGATTTTTCTCCTACCGCAAGATACAGCTACTTGTTTGTTTTACTATCTTGGAGAGTTAATTACTCCCTACTCCAAGATACTAGCCTAAGCTATTTTGGTGTAATAGAGCCCTAGAAATAAAAATTTTACTTTAAGCATTGTTTTTATTGGTTTTTCTTTAAGTCGAGGTGCGAAGATGAAACTTATGGTGTGAAGACTCGACTCGAAATCTCTATAAAATGCACTTAAGATGACAAGCAATCTTTTCCCTTCAATGAATTTCTAGCTAGGAAAGAATTGAGAATGCAAACGCTTGTAAACACAAATCTTTTCCTTAGCAAACAAATCAAAAGAAAAGCTTTTTGTCTTTTCCAATGCACTAAAAAATGAGACAACTAGTTATGTTCACAAAAAATTCCCTTTTCTTTCAAACACTCAAATACTACAAAAATAGACTTTTTCCAAAAGAGATTTTTTTATTTTTTATAAAACACTCAAAACTATGGAAAAATCTAATCTTGAGATCTATAAACTATAAAAACTAAAAGCTTACAAGATTTCATTTCAAGGATGTTTTACTTAGCTATAAGCAAACTAAGGACTGATTTGTCCAGAATCACAAATCAGTAAAAAAACAACCAATTTTTGTTTTCTTTTCTAAAAATGAAATCCAAAACTCTTAACACAAGTCTTTTCGAAGTTTCGCAAAGAGAAAACACAAGATGGATTCCTCAACAAAGGTAGATTTTTCAAATGGTCAGACTCATAATAAGGCCAATAAAAACCAAGGTGATCTGAGGCTTCTAAGGCTTCTAAGCTTTGAGCTACTACAAGACCAAAATGAAAATCAAGCCCGGTAACCAAAACTTCTAGGAATTTCACCTAAAACCCAAACACCAATGGAATTAACCTAAGAAAGTTCTTGACAAGTCACATGTAGGTCTGGGTAGGGGATAACAACACCTAAAAAAAAACTAAGCTCACTAAAAGAGAAAATCTTAGGTTTTCCAAAATTTTGATAGGGTCCACAGGCCCGCAGACCACACAGGTGCGGTACCGCTCTGTGTGTAAAGAAAAAGTGCAGACAGGTCTGCACTGTGTTACAAGTAGAGGGTGCGGTCCTCTTCCAAAAGTATGAAAAACAAAAAATGATCCAAGATCTACTAAATCTACCCAATTCCACACACAACAAGCCAAAAACAGAAACAAAAACACAGTTTCTCAAGTCAAAGTAAAGAAAGTCAAGAAATCAATTCCCCAGTGGAGTCGCCATTTTGTCACATGGAATGTGTCGTTCTTGTAGACAAGACCGACCTCCCTAGTATATAATGATATCTAATGACAAGCAAGCCAATCAAAAACTATCTTTAACTAAGTATGCAATTTATAAACAAAGGCAAATGAGTGTTTTAGGCCTACCTTGGGTCCAATGCAAGTTTGTGGAAGCCTCGCTCCTTTGATCCAAATGATCTCCCTTGTAGCGAATCTGCAAACACAAACAAGCACACAAATTAAATAGCACCTGAAAAGCCAATGTAATAAAGCATACTTATCATGATGATCAAGGAATTCATGAAACAAATGACATAAGATAATTTGTTGAGAAAAATGAAGTTGATTGTATTAATTCAAATCAAAGAAGAACTTTACAACCTGTGCCTTGATGTTGTACAAGCTCCTCCCAAGGTCCAACAAGAAGTCTCCTCTACTTTGAGAAGTTTCAGTCTCTTCCCAATGAAGCCAAAAGGTATGTGATCTCTCCTCTCAAGCTTAACTAGGAAGTCTCAATTCCACCAGCATTTACCCTAAAAAATGTTCAGCTTCTAACCTCTCCAGCAACCAGCCCACTGCCTTAATTTATAGTGCAATGGAGGGAAGTTACTAGGTCCACCTTCAAAGGGATAAATCCCTCCTTCAAAGGGATAGCTCCTCTCATCAAGGGATTAGCTCCTTCTCTTTTGAGATGCATGAACCACCTAAGAGCGAACCATCCACGTCAAAATTCCTTCTAGAATCATCTAGAATTAACCCAAAGTGAGTTTTTTAGAATAAACATGCGCCTTTTTGACTTTCACAGGGGTCTGTACCCACTCCTTTAGAGACAAATCGGGCAGGTCCACACGTAACATGAACAGGGGGTGCGGGACTGCAGGCAGCAGTGAGAGAAAGTGCAGAACCAAAGATTTATTGATTTTTAAGGTCTTTCTCTCATTTTCAAAGCTTGACATGAAGAGCTGAGGTCTGAGACTTGCTTAGGAGGACAATATAAGTGATGATAGACCCATACTGACTGCAAATAGTCATGGTGACAATATTTTGCGTAACACTTGTCTCTTCAAATTTTCTTCTATTATTTAGCCTCTGCTAGACAGATATTTAGTTGAGTTCTTTATTCAACTAAGTTCTTCTCTTTATCCATATTAATTTCCTTGAATCTATTAATTTCTTCTATAGAATCCACAAATTCATCATCAGACTTATCTACACATTGTCCTTCAAATTCCATAAGTAATTGACTATCTTGATCTAATTTATCATCCTCATTATTGGAAGAATATTCACTATATTCATGAGTATAAAATATTTTGTTGCTAGTAAAACCTATTTTAACATTATTATTTGAAACATGATTTTATTTATAAGGACACTAAGAAGAATAGATGCCTACTCTTCCATGAGCAAAACATTTGAAAGAAATCTTACCTTTGAACCTATCAGCTCCTACTTGGAGCTTCTTCATGAAATTTTCTTCTTCCTCATCTCAAATGTAACTTGTTTCCTTATGATGTTATTTTTCTTTCCTTTTGTTTGTGTATTTGAATGTTAATTATCTAATACCCGATGTACACCCTTTTCTCATCTCAAAAGCTCTAAATATCCCATGGAGTTATTCAATAGTGATATTCGTCAAATCTTTCATTTCTCCAATGGAAGAGACTTTCGAATCAAACATTGCATTTAGTGATATTAAAATATTTTCAACAACAGTAGTATCCTTTGTTTCATCACCAATATTTTTCATTAATTTAACAATCTTGTCTACCATAAGGATGAAGCTTGCAATGATTTCATCATCACGCATTCTAAGAATCTCATATTGAATTCTATATGTTTGAAGTTTAGTAGTTTTTACCTTACTGTCACTTTCATAGCTTTGGAGAATCTTATCTCATATTTCCTTTGCAGTTTTCAGCTACATGACTTTCATAAACTCAGATTCACCCAAACTTCCCAAGATAGAATTTAAATCCCTTGCATTAATCTCATCCTTTTTCTTCCATGCATCATCTGTGGGAATGGAGGCTGGCTATTGATATCCACATTCAAAATTTTCCCACCTACAAATATGCTCTCATTTTGATTTTCCAAAATATAAAGTTAGTTCCATTAAAAATAGGTGGCATTGATAGAGGATACTCTCTCCTGGCTACTCATATTGATAGATCTCCCTTTAAGCAATCAAGCTTCTTCTGAGAGTCCCAAACTGAAACCAATTATTAGGAATAATAATTAGAGGGTGGGGTGAGGGGGCGTGGGTGGGGGAGGGGGGGGTGAATCAGTATTTTAAATTCATTTTAATCATACATAATTGTGTAAGCTATTGTTCTTGATGCAACCAATGTATGTACATGACTTTAGTGAATGCAAAAAACATATATCCAACCTAATTAATTTGTCACAGCATTCATCGGTAAGTTAACTTAATCATTGTATAAATTAGTCATTAAGTATGTTGTAAATAACATATAAGTCACAACACACAATAAACACACATATAACATCATGATTTTAGTTGGAAACCCAATGTTGGGGAAAACCATTGATGCAACTATCTAATTTTTCTTTATTATTATATAAATAAAATATTCATTACGGTTAGTACTGGTGCAAAATCTTACCAGCAAGTAGGAACGCACTTATAGGAGGGTACAAAATGCAATCGTTCTCCAGCATCCACTGGAAGGGACCTATGTCACCTTAATCTCGTTTATCAGCTCCTACCAGAAGGGAGAACCTACCCACTCACTAAAGGTTGCAAGCCTCAACACTTTGTGGACCATGTTTCAGAATGTTTGGCATTGGACCCATATGTTATGCATGTATTGTTGTGGTTATGGTTATGCATGCATAATATGTTAGATATTCATTGTCAGGTCATTGTATGTACTTATGTCATCATGATGTTGTTTCTATGTTATGACTCTAATGTGTTGATTAAGATAGAGCGGGAGATGCAGACCATGAGAGTGAGGTTGAAACACTAGACTTTGGGGTAAGAGAAGATCATCATACATGTATTGTATGTTTAGCATGTAGGTATGTTAGTTAATGGATTGCTATATTCATTAGGGTTATATACATCTTTGTCATTTATTTGTTTTTGTGTTTACATGCATGGTAGATCCAAGTGAATCGATCTAGTCATAGGCACATGTGTCAAATAGTCATGAATGATAGTAACTTGTTGTTATATGAATTATTGTTGTTGTTCTATGTTGGTTGACTTGATGATTATGTTATATGTTTTTGATGATTATGTTATATGTTAACATGTTATTGTTATATTTTAGTTAACTTGATGATTAGGGTTATTTCACTAAGATCTTGATGTTGTAAGTATCGTGATGACCTAGTTTGGACTGTGTAGATGGTTATGGTTATGAAATTCATGTATTAGATGATATAATTGTGATATTTTGTTGTACTAACTAAGACTGACCCTGCATATGTGATTTTTATGCATAAATGAAAATTTCTTATGAACTTATTAGGGGAACATGTTAGGTACTTACTGTTATGGATATCATGAACTTATTTATGTTTGATTTGATATGTTCTAAATTTATATCATGCTAATTGACTGTGAAGATAAGATATCCTCCCCTCAGATACATTGAGGTATCAGTTTTATTATGTCACATATTTGGTTATTGAGTGTTTGGTGTCTATTATTTCATCTATTTGATTTATCTAACATGGTATGTTTATAGTTTATTTGAATGTTTGATTAATTGCATGATATGAATTTGTCTCTATAAGATTGCATGAAGGCATGATATTGCTTTAAGATGGTTGTAATAATCCATATGTGTTGAGATAACTAATATGTACTTGAGTCGATGTAGGTGATAGTTGTAGCATTATGCCTTTTGACTATTAGTTGATTATGACTTGGTTGTTAAACATGGTAAAGATTGACTTCAAGTTAATATACATCATGTCTTGATATTTGGAATGTGAGAATGACATCTATGAGTAGTTGGAGGGAAATGTGCTTAGTATTAACTTGACAAGGTAATAGTTGGTGTGTTTATATAACTAACTGTGGGTGATGTGGGAGTGCATAGTAAGACTCAATTGTAATAAGGAAAAAGGGGAAAGAAAGTAATTAGGTGAAAATACCTTTTGATATGCTTGGAAAACACAATTCCAAATGAATGAGTGCTTTGCATATAGGAAGTCTCCTTAACCTTCATTTTGTTTGAAATTATGTGGATACGTGTTATATTCCTGAACATGAATTTGACAAGTATAACAACTAGTTTCTAGTTATGGATGAATTCATCAAGGGAATTAGACTCCCCTAGGAGATGGCGTGAATTTTTTTAGCAACAAGGAAATCTGCTTGGCACAACAAGGTATGGTAACTAGTATTTTTTTATGTTTATTTATGCATTGATAGTCATGTGTTTATGGAAATATGATGCAAGGATTGCATGGTAAAGAGACTGCCATGAAATTCTGAAGAAATATTAGGTTGAGATTTCCATTGGGAGCACTAGGAACCATGTGGATTGAGTCATGGTGTTCGTTTATGGCCTTGTTCTTTTGGTATTTCGTGATTTGTTGCACTTGATTTGTGTTTTTTATTGCTTCTAGTGCATGATCATGCCACTTTTCTTTTGGTGTCACATTGTTATTTGTTTTCATGGTTTTCTTCTTATTTCTCTCTTGTTCTTGCCTTTATGTTTTAAGGGTCTTGGGAATTGGTTGGGAAGGTGGAAATTAATGGTGCTTGGGGAGAGATGTGTGATATCCGATAGGTAATGTAAGGCCCATATGAATCTCGGTGCATGACTAAGGATAGTTGAAGGTAAGAATATGGTAATTGGTTGGATTGGTTCAGTTCATTGGTGTAAATGGATAGTGGTAGTACAATGATGAGAAAGTTTCTTAAGAAATGTAAGGTAAATAGAATTCATTTGTTTGATGCTTTCGCTTTGTTAGGAACTATTTTTCTCAATTTTGTTCATGTTGTGCATTGACAAAGGGAATTATCTTAACCTTGACCTTATATTCTCTAGTAATTATGTTGTGATCATGATTATGATGATGTTTATATATGTATATATGTATGTATATGTGCATTTTGTGTCTAATAGGGTCATCATGGATAATGGTTGTTTAATGATAATGTTTATTTGCATATATGTGTCTGTGTATGACGTTGTTGACATGATCATGATTGTTTTATGCTAATGTTTATGTATATGTATGTATATATGTATGCATGTATGTATCTATATCATTGTCTAAGAGGGTTCTCAAGGATCATTCTTGTGGAGGAATTATTGCTCATGCAAGTGAACAACATGAAGAGGTTCCTCATCTTATGATAAATCAAGTGGGAAGAGTAGCCCTGAAAATTTAATGAGGTCAGTATCATGTGGATATGAGTTTATGTTATGCGTTTATACTATGTCTATGTTTATGTCATACACAAGCTATGTTGATGGATACATTAGCGGAATCAAAGAAATGTGCTTTGTGGCATGCTAGGACAAGCATGGATAGGAAACTAGCAACAAGGTTGCTTGGTAGAGACAGTGTGGTTTTGGATGTGTAGTGATACTATTGTGTATAAGTTGTGCATATTTTATATTCAGTAATTGTACATATGGTGTTGCATGGATGTTGTCTATATGATTTTTGTGTATATTCCATAAGTGGTGCTTGGTATAGAAGGTGCTACATACATGTTGGATATACAACATTCTATACATATTGTATTGTGCACATGATGGATATGCAGTGTTGTGTCCATATGGTGTTGTGTGCATGTGGTACCATGTACATGTTGTAAATGTGGTGATATGTGTAGATTGTGTTATTTACATTGTAGGTTTTAACCCCATACAGAAATTACCTGCATATGAATTCTAAAACATAGAAAATAAATAATGCGAGAGCAGAACACATAAAACACATATACACAGAAATTTTCCCCTAGATCCCAAAACCATGACTACCCGCTTGATTTTTCATTATTGTTCCTTTCAATGTTATTATACATATTTATACATGTTGAAGCATCCAATACCTTCGATAAAAAACCATCGTGTCCAATACCATGGACCTAAAACCATCGCGTCCAAAAAACATGTGCGAAAATCATGCACAAAACCATAGGTGGGTTCACCCAACCTAACATAGGGTCCAAAACCAAAATTTTCTGGGGCACTGCCCGGGACCCCATAAAGTGGCGTTACGAGTGCCCCTCAAACCCCCTGTTAACTACGTGGAAAGAATATAACACAACCCAACATTTTCCCACATCTTGTTTTCTTTCCATAGGGTGCCACAAGAGAGCTTAGTCATTTCTCTAGCCCGGAAATGCCCATTGTCTCTCTACACCAAGAGAACTTCTCAGAACTCACAGATTTTGTTAATGCATCTGCAACATTCTTCAAAGTGTCCACCTTTACCAGCAACACCTTTTTTTCTTCTATCATATCCCTCCCAAAGTGATACTGAACATCAATGTGCTTTGTATTTGAATGATATGCGTGGTTCTTTGCCAAGAAAATTGCACTTTGGCTATCACATTCTATCCTTATAACTTCTTGTACTAACCCCATACTTGAACAAAATCTCTAAAACCAAAATGCTTCCTTACTTGCATGAGTGGCTGCCATGTATTTTACCTCTATATTTGACTGTGCCACTACATATTATTTCTTACTCATCCAATCGACTACACCTCCAAATAGGTTAAACATATACCCACTTGTAGATCTTCTCTGATCCAAATCACCATCCGAGTCTGCATCAAAAAATCCATGAATATCCAACACTCTATCCAATCCTGGTCTTCCTTGGTAGCACAAAACATAATCAGCAGTGCCACGCAAATACCTAAAAACCCACTTCACTGTTGTCCAATGCTCCTTCCCTGGTTTTGACATAAACCTGCTCAATACTCCCACTGCATGTGCAATGTCTGGTCTAGTACAGACCATTGCATACATCAGGCTACCGACTGCACTTGCATATGGAACACAGGACATGTTCTCTTCCTCTTCTTGTGTCTTGGGACACTACTCAGCAGATAACCTCACACCTATATGAATAGGAACGTTCACCGATTTACTATCTTGTATATTAAACCTCTGCAGTATTGTCTCGACATACTTCCTCTGGTTTAACCAGAGCTTCCTCTTTTCCTGATCTCTTTTAATTTCCATGCCAAAAATATAGTTTGCAGCACTGAGATCTTTCATGTCGAATTTGGAGGACAATTGGGTCTTCAAATCCTGGATAATTTCTTTGTGATTTCCAACCAGCAACATATCATCCACATAAAAGACTAGATAAATAACACGGTCACCAATTAATTTAAAATAGACATAGTGATCTGCTTTGCTTCTGGTGAACCCAATTCCCCGTATAAATGTATCAAATTTCTGATACCACATCCTTGGTGACTGCTTTAACCCATATAGAGACTTCTTTAACTTACATACCAATTCTTTCTTACACTTCACCGCAAAGCCTTCAGGTTGCTTCATGTAGATCTCCTCTTCTAGATCCCCATGATGAAATGGTGTCTTCACATCCATTTGTTCTACCTCAAAATCAAAAGCAGAAACAACAGATAAAAGTAATCTAATAGAAGTTACCTTGGCAACAGGAGAAAAAATATCACCAAAATCAATTCCCGACACCTAGGAATAACCTTTTGCTACCAACCGAGCTTTGTATTTCTCCACTTTTCTTCTGCATTTGTCTTCTTTTTGAACATCTATTTGCTTCCAATGGATTTCCTTCCAGCCGGCAACTCCACCAGATCCCAAGCCTCACTTTTGTGCAAAGATGCCATTTCATCAACCATGGCCTCTTTCCAGAGTTTTCCATCCTTTGAATCCACTACCTCCTTCACAGTTCTGGGATCATCGTCAGTAATAGATAAGGAAAATTTTGAACAGAAAGAAGATGGAATATACCTTTCAGGCTACCTTCTTTCTTGAACTGATCTTCTGATAGCCAGAGTTTGTGGCTGTTCATCTTCTGATTCCTCCTCTACTGTAGAGTCTGATTCTTCCTCCTTTAGCTCAAACTCTATCTTCTCAGGTTCCTTTCATTGGACTTCATGTTTAACAACATCTTTCACCTCTCTGAACACCACATCTCGGTTCTACACAACCTTCTGTGTGACTGGGTTCCAAAGCTTATAACACTTTAAACCATCCTTATACCCAATAAAGATGCACTTTTCAGATTTACTATCCAACTTGGTTCGTTTCTACTTTGGAACATGTACGTATGCATCACATCCAAATACCCTTAGATGCGAAAGAGAGGGTTTCTTACCAGTCCATACCTCTTCTGGAGTCTTATCCTCGAACGTTGATGAAGGTGACCTGTTGACTAGGTAACATGCAGTATCCACCACGTCTGCCCAGAATTCCTATCCTAACCCGGCACCACTGAGCATGCTTCTTGCCCTTTCCATCAACGTCTTATTCATTCTTTCTGCAACTCCATTTTTCCGAGGTGTATATGGAGTAGTGTTCTATCATCCTATACCACACTTCTTACAGAATTCTTCAAATTCCTTACTACAAAACTCTCCATCGTTACTTGTCCTCAGCACCTTTATCTTCTTCTCTGTCTGGCTTTCCGCTAAAGCCTTAAATTCTTTAAACCTGTCAAAGACTTTAGATTTATTCTTAAGGAAATATATCCATGTATTCCTTGAGAAGTCATCTATAAGTGATACATAGTACATAGACTTACCCAGTGATGGAACCTTCACAGGTTCAAACACATCATTGTGCACAAGTTCTAATATTTGTTTCACCCTCTTACTACCAGAGGGAAAACTCACCTGATTCTGCTTCCCATATACATAATTTTCACAGAAATCAAAATCCAGAGAGTTATTACTCATACCTTCTACCATACCTTTAACATGAAGTATTCGAAGGCCCTTCTCTCCAATATGTCCAAGCCTTTGATGCCACAGCATGGTCTTTTCTCTATAGACCACTAGATTTTCTGCTCCACTTTCAGGAACCATGGAACTATTGCACCCATCAACAACAATGCTACCTTGCATCTTGTACAGAGTTCCAATCCAAACTCCCCGCATCAATACCAGTGCTCCCTGAACCATCTTGCAGGTATCCTTCTCGAACACTATTTTTACACCTGCATCATCCAGCTTACTAATAGAAATTAGATTTTTGGCTAATGCAGGAATATGCAGAACACCCGAAAGTGTTCTAACCCTTCCATCTTGCAGCTTCCACTTTCCTTTTCCAAGACCAACGATTTTATCCTTCTTGTCAACCCCAAAGAAGACATCACCACTATCATATTTCTCATACTCGCGAAACCACTCTCTTTGGGGATTGAAGTGAAAGGATGCACTTGAGTCAATCAACCATGCCTCATCACCTACATGTGTACTTGAAGAATCCAAGTACACATCCCCACCTTCATCTAAGGTGGTTTTTGCCTCTATAGAAGGAGCCTCATCAGATCCCTTTCCTTTGTCAGCAACTTTAGATTTACAGTCCCTTTTGAAGTGGCCTTCCTTTCCACATTTCCAGCACACCACCTTCACAGGTTTTCCCGGATATTTAGATCTCCCTCTAGATTTAGATCTCCCATTCGATGAATTATTTTTGTTTCTTTTCTGGGACCATCCTTGTATAGACGAGGCATCACCATTCTGGCTCTCAATATTTTTCTGTCTAATCTCCTCCATCAGCAAGGTTGAAACTATTTCATCAAACTGCAAGGCAGTTGCATTGCTACCTATTGCAATAACCAGTCTATGGGGAGTGAAGTGAAAGGATGCACCTGAGTCAATCAACCATGCCTCATCATCTACATGTGTACTTGAATAATCGAAGTACACATCCCCACCTTCATCTAAGGTGGTTTTTGCCTCTATAGAAGGAGCCTCATCAGATCCCTTTCCTTTGTGAGCAACTTTATATTTACAGTCCCTTTTGAAGTGGCGTTCCTTTCCACATTTCCAGCACACCACCTTCACAGGTTTTCCTGGATATTTAGATTTCCCTCTAGATTTAGATCTCCCATTCGATGACTTATTTTTGTTTCTTTTCTGGGACCATCCTTGTATAGACAAGGCATCACCATTATGGCTCTCAATATTTTTCTGTCTGATCCCCTCCATCAGCAAGGTTGAGACTATTTCATCAAACTGCAAGGCAGTTGCATTGCTACCTATTGCAATAACCAGACTATCCCACGAATCTGGTAGAGAACACAACAAACTGATGCACTTATCTTCATTTGAAATTTTAATATCAACAGATGCTAACTGACTTACCACAATATTAAATGCATTCAGATGCTCTGTCACTGAGTCTCCATCTTTCATCCTCAGGTTATACAACTTTTTTCGTAGGAACAGTTTATTCACCAGAGACTTATATTGGTACAAAGTCCCTAACTTGTCCCACAAAGCCTTCACCATAGCTTCACGTGATACATTCAACAATACTGAATCTAAGACACACAATCGTATTGTGCTCTTTTCCTTCTGATCCAACTTCTCCCATTCTTCATCAGATACTCTCGTTGGTTTAATACCTGGATCTACCACAATCCACGGATATTTATCCACCAACAGATCCTCCATCTTGAGTTTCCACAACTCAAAACTCTAACCGTTAAATTTCTCGAGCTCTATCTTTCCACTACTCGCCATCTTCTTTCACCACCAGAATCAATCTCATGGATCTCCCACTGAACATGGTCTACCACAGGCCCCAACAAAACCCCTCAACAACAAAGGCGTCCCCTTGAAGCCAAATCTGCTCTGATACCAAATGTAGGTTTTAACCCCATACAGAAATTACCTGCATATGAATTCTAAAACACAGAAAATAAATAATGCGAGAGCAGAACACATAAAACACATATACACAGAGATTTTCCCCTGGATCCCAAAATCAAGACTACCAGCTTTATTTTTCATTATTGTTCCTTTCAATGTTATAGTACATATATATACATGCCGAAGCATCCAATACCATGGACCGAAAGCCATCGTGTCCAATACCATGGACCAAAAACCATCGCGTCCAAAAAACATGTGTGAAAATCATGCACAAAACCATAGGTGGGTCTGCCCAACCTAACATAGGGTCCAAAACCAAAATTTTCCAGGGCGCTGCCCCAGACCCCATAAAGTAGGGTTGCGTGTGCCCCTCAAAACGACTGATAACTACGTGGAAAGAATATAACACAACCCAACATACATGTCATGTATGTGGCGCTTTCTACATGTTGTGTTGTGTACATGTAGTATTGTGTACACATTGTACAGGTGGTGCAACATACATGTATCATTGTGTACACGTTGTGCAAATGGTGTCGTGTACATGTAATGTTGTTTATAGGTTGTGTAGGTGGTGTTGTCTACTGGTGGTTCTCTATACATGTTGTACATAGTGTACTAGTGTACATGTGGTATTGTGTCCATGTCGTACATCTAATGTTGTAAGAATGAGGTAATATGTATGTGCATTGTGTCATCCTGGTATCATGACACGTGTATTTTTTGTGTTGTGCCATACACTGGGTGTAGGATTATTCCTTGTGTTGTCTGCCCGGTGTGGGTGTATGAATTATGTGTGTTGTACGTTGTGTATGTGTATGTGGTTGAAGAGAAGGCACTGGGTGTTTATGATTTGTGGCAACTAATCCAGTGTGCATATGGAAACGATAGAGGATAAATGTAGAAGAAAATGACCGATTGAAGCATTTGTATTAGTCTTTTATTTTTGTTTTGACGATGCATGTGATCTATGAATCTATTTTATGATGGTTACATGTGATTTATGATTCATGATTTATGACGACTGAGATTTGAACTAACCATATATGATATGTTTGTACATCATTATTTAATCAAACAACTAATTTGACTTGTCGTGACAGGTTGTGAACATAATTACAGGTGTACCTTGTTAATGATCCACTAATGAGGTATGATTTGAGCTTATTTAAATTTATGAATCTAATGGAATTCATGTGCTTGGTATAAGAAGGCATACAATTATTGTTTTGGGATGGTTGAAACCGACTGCAATAACTAGCATCCTCACCAGTGAAAGGAATTGAAACAAGAAAAAGTATGTTGGGAAAACACTTGAGGAGAAATGCCATTGTGGGACACTGGTACCTAATAGTTTCCACTAATTTCTGTGAGCATGTTGTGACCCAGATGATGGTTTTGAGGTAGGTATATGCCTTGGTTATTTGACCTTTAGATGCGAGGAAGCCTTGCCAAGGGAGGGGTCACTCAAGGGACTATATAGTAGAGAACAATATGACCATGGAACTTGGAATGTGTGTGACTACATGGAAAGGGATAACCAAATTTCTCAAGGGACTATGGAGGAGAGAAAGTAAGGTCAGGGAATGAAATTGTTTTGGTCATTACCATTTACATACGAATTCATATGAACTTTGGGAGTGTGACCTAGAGAAACGAGACGATAAGTGTTCACTAAGTGTATGGTAGCATAGGATTGTATCATTATGCATTGGATGTGGACTTTTACTTTAGAAGTGGACTATGCATTTCTCAAGAATGAGGTGAATCCTGGTACTGATGCAAGGGTGGATGTGTTAGCCTATGGATTCCCTAGTTGCTAATGCAAGCATTGTATCCTTTATTTGTTGGTTGAGAAAATGTGCATATATGTATATGTGTATATTGTTCTAAATGTTGTATCGATTTGGATTTATAGGCAGTATGGTTATTTGTTGATTGAAGAAAATATGGATGAGTATATGTTGTTGTTATTATAAATACTACAATGAACTATGTTATAAAACTCCATGGGCGTTATGTTTTACTTTCAACAATATTGTTGGTTGTAGGTGTCATTAAACACTAAGGACAGCATTCCTCTAAAGGGGAGGGTTCTGTAACATCCCTAGTTAAATATTCATGTAAAAATTGTAAGACCATGGCCATGGGATAGGTATTCCAATATGAATAGTGGGAACAAAATCCTAGTGGGTGTTCATTTTCTGTTATTATGGCTAAAGGAAATTGGAAATGGAAATGGCAAAGGCTTTAGAAAGGAAAAGTGACATTAGTTGGAATTTTATTTATGAAACTAATAGCAAATATGAGAAAAGTAATATGAAAGGTCATAGGTTGCATGTGAGGAGGGAATTCAATGAAAATAATGGAAAATGAAGAAAATAAAGGTCACATTATTAAAAGGGCTTCTAAGGATTAGTTGCAAAGCTTTTGTATAGACTTTTTCCAGTTCACTTATAGCTCTCATTCTATTCTTTCTCTCATACTCTTGGAAACCTAGATTTTTCTTAGACCAATCTTGGAGGAGTGTGCCATACATTGGATTTGGGGAAAGAAAGCAAAGGAAAGAAGGAAAGTGCATGGGGACAACGAGATCAGTATCTACAGCTGGATTTCTTTGCAGGTATCGAGTTGCATGCATGGTTTCCTTACTAGTTTTTGCATGCATGGAATATACATATGGTTTCTTTGTCAATATTTGCCATTGGCATGGAGGATTTCATGGATTGATAATGTTTTTTCCTAGCCTTTCCATTTCTTCGATAGATAGTGTTGTGGGATTCTTTCCCTTTTGTTTTCTAGTTGGTTCTCATGTTCCTTTGGCTATGGGTTGAGTTATTAGTTCTTGGACCCTTAGTTGGGAAAACACTCTCGAGCCTTGTAAAAATTTGGGTTGAGTTACTAGTCCTTGAGCCTTGGTTGGAAAAATGCTCAGGATCCATTAGTTGGTTTAATTACTAGTCCTGGAGCCTTCATTGGAAAAACACTATTGAGCCGAGCAATAGTTGTGCGTTAAGTTACTAGTTCCGGAGCCTTGGTTGGAACAAATGCTATGAAGCCTTCTAAAACTTGGGTAGAGACCAATCTGGTGATGACTAGTGATGTTTGACCATGCGGTGGAATAACTAGTTGAGGCTTGAAGTGGTTTGGCCTTTGGAAGCCATGGTTTGATTTTGATGGATATGTTCTATGAGATCCTACATTCATGCTTGGAATATGGCATGGGGGTGTTTCGTTGAAGAGAGAATTGGTTTAGCCAATCTATGGTCAGGCGAAACATGGAAGTCCTAAACCTCATTGACCTTCCCATTCATCAATAATATCTCTCTTTCTCCCTAGTATTTTATGGTCAGATATAATTTTTTATATGTGGTTTATATGGTTGTTATACCCTTCACATTTATGTTGGTTATATGTTGGTTATGAATGAGTTTTATGACAACGAAATTGTATGGCTCTCATCATGTTTTGGTTAATCACTGAATCTACAATGAATATATGGTTTAATAGATGGTAATTCAGTTATTGTGATGAGGCATCAATGCTTCTTAGAGATTCTCATATAAGTATGAGACCCCTATGCTCAGATCTATTGTTTAAACTTGTAGAATGAATATTTATGACATGTTTGAAGAAATGTTTTTCATGGCTAGTAGGGGCCTAGTTAAGTCCTTATTTAATTATTTGTATTTCTATCATTATTTTGATGTTAATTTTCATTTATACAAGTTTCATGGAGTTATGGATAGTGGCTTGAGTCCTAGACCTAAAAAATTGGCCCAAAATCTAGAATTGTTGGCACATAATTACCTAGAAAAGTCCCCAGTGCACACATTCATTATTATGGGAGTGAATGGAGGTTCTTAGCCACATGCATGTACCTATGAAAGGAGCGACTAAGCTTTTGACGTGGAAAAATGATATTTTGTCTTAGGGGATGAACACCTAGATGGGTTCGATGGCTCATCAGTGTTCTATGGCATGTGTACAAGGTCAGGTTCTTTGTCTTTCATCAGTTATACTTCCTTAACTAATACGTAGGGAGATGAATCATATCATAATAACTCTCGATCACATGTTTACCCTCGTTGTCTACTTACTTGAGTAGATGTGGGACGACGGTGTTACACACATGAATAACTATTCACTTCTACACCCAAAACCTTGATCTTCATATCCTTATATAGATTTTTCCTTAGCCAATACCTCAGTTAAATCCTTTGGGAACGTTGATGGTATTCATTGACAGGATAAAATAAATGTTGCACCGCAATTACTATGGGAAAATTCCATGTTGATGACACCTAGTATCCATATTTCGATGGTTCAAATTATGTACATGAATTTTTCTTAATGTAGTTGAGTATATACCTGACCCTTCCTCATATGAAGCACATATACTTTCTCAAACTTCACTTTCGTCATCTAGCTATAATTGAACTGTGATTTTTTTGTCCATATCATTTGTACCAATATTCTTGTTATTCACTTTTGTCCCAAACTCATCATAATATCATATTGTTGACGTGAAGTACATATTTATCAAGAAGGTTTTTATCAATGACAACACATTAGTAGGGGAAATTTTAGGGGCTAATATTTGCATGTGGGCTAATTTTCCATTTATTTTTTTCCATAAAAAAGATTCATCAATTTCCATTTTTCCTAAAAATGATGTGACCACATTTTCTAGTATAAAATCATTTTACGTTAAAAATGGCCAAAATTCTATATACACTAACATAAAATCATTAGAAATATAAATATTTTTTTTTAAATATTGCCAAACATTTTACAATTTGCATATTAGGTACTAGTATGATTTGTTAGGGTTTCTAAACCTTAACATAAACTTCCACCATTAAAATTTTCCATGCACCTTAGCCATAATGCCAAGAGAGGTATAGCACAGATATAGGATTTGTGCACTATAGAAGCCTACATGGGATATGCCATGCTTCTTTGTACTTGCTACCATATTCCTAAATAGAGAAAGAGAGGTGGGTGACCTCACCTTCCAGTTAGGTTTTTCTCCGAAAATGGTTTCCAAAATAAAATGTTATTTCATATGTGTGTGTGTGTGTGTTTCATTTTTTTCTTCTCTACTCCCTACATAATTTCCATTCACGTGGATGCATTATTTCCAGTAAAATCCATAGATCTAGAATGTTAATAAAATTTTAATAGTGTATAATTCCATATTTTAATTATAATATTATCATATTTTTGTGATGAACTATCCAGTGGAATATCCACAACACTTTATGGATAATATTTGTATTATAGTAGGTTTATTTAGGTATATTATGGAGCTTTGCAGGGGATCTAGATCGTTGGATTTGAAAATAGCAAAACCATAATCATGGCCAACGAATATATGAATATAAGTCATAGATATAAAAAAAAATGTAAATCTCATCATAGCATCCCCGAATAATAAGCTCAAGATATTTGGAGAAGATGGCAGTTAAAATGCAGAGGATAAATAAGAAGGGGGGTTAACAAATTTGGAGGAAATGAAGGACCATCGAAAGAAAGAACCCAGAAAAGATCAACCCAGTTTGAGTGTTGTGAATCAATCATATTCCTTATTTTAAATGGCAAAAAAAGTCAATATGAAGCCATACCACCGAAAGACTGACACCTTGATGTTGAATCATTGGTTGCAGCAATTGGAATTAGTGGTGGAAGACCCAAATGAATACCTTGAGGTTACAGGGAGAGCCTCCACTAAATAACTGAGAGGACTTCAAAAACCTCATTAAATCACATTTTTATCCCATTGGCTATGTAGAGGACTAGTGGATCCAATGGCACTGCTTCACAAAACGTCAGGCCAAAGAATGTAGGAGTATACCACAAAGTTTAGAATGATTTCCACAATGTTGAATATCTCCCCAAAGAACCCAAACATACTGCACAAGTACCTGAGTGGTTTTCTCCACCATATGTCGAAGAATGTTATGTATTGCAAGACCAAATTAGTGGAAGAGGCTTTTGTGCAAGCACAATACCTGGAGAGCATAGTCATGAAGAGAGCACAATCAAATGGATCGAAGGAGAAGGAGAAACATGACACTTCTAAGGAGGGAAAGAACAAAAAAACTGGGGAGAAGATAAAAATATGGCAGCCACAACACATTAGTGCAAAGATCCCAATAACCATCACAACTATTGTAATATTGATGACCATATAGAGGAGAAGTGTTGGAAGTTACATCTACAGCTAAGCCCGAAGAACAAGAAGAACGATAATAATAAGAAGAGTATTGTGGTCACAATTTGAAGAAACCAAGTTGAAATCATCTCAGACATGGATGAGAATATCATATGTACAGCATTACAAAAGGAGGTGAATCTTAGTACCATTCAACAATAGGAAGAGAAAGAAATGACCAAACTCTTTGATATAAAGATACAAGTCAAGAAGAAGAAGATTGATGATTTGTTTGACTCATGATCGCAAGAAAATGTCATTGCATCATAGCTAGTAAATATGTTGGGGCTAGAAGTTTTTCATCATCAAAACCGATATCCATTTTGATGGGTAAATGAGGATGCAAATATGAAGGTAACAAAATAATGGAAAATTGGATTTGCTACCAATGTTGATTTTATTGATTAAGTATAAATATATGTGGCTCCCCTTGGTGTATGTGGAGTTACTTTTGGGAGATGCAATATTCATCGCGAGATCCAACCAGTACTATCTCATCAAGGATGGAAAATGTTCATCGTCAATGTGCACAAATGCAAGTTTAAAATTTCATTGGTAAGTTCCAAGAGAGGTAAAAAATTGATCATTTCTAGAAATAAGTATGTTTTAATATTTTTAAGAGAATTTCAATTTGAAAAGGAGTCAGTAAGGCAAGGCATCCCTTCATGGGTGTACTAAGAAATTCAAATGACAACTTGAGGATTTTCTGTAGGCATATAAAGATGTGTTCTTAGAGCCTGAAGGGGTACCACCTAGGAAGGAAAGTGGAGCATGAGATCTAGTTATTGACAGAGTCTCCATTGTGAAACATTGGGTTGTACAAGAAAACAATTGTAGAAGAAAATGATATGAAGAAAAAATTGGAGCAACTAGAATAGGGTGGCATTTGACTGAGTAAATCTTCATCTAGTTCACCCATCATCATTATTCCAGAGAAGGATGAGAATTGGGAAGTGAGTACATATTGAAAGGCATTGAACAAAATCTTGCTCAAGAATAGAAATTCCTTGCCTATGGTAGATGATCTTTTGAATCAATTTTAGCAAGGAAAGTGCTCAATCAACTTGGACTTGAAGTTTGGCTATATCCAGGCTTGATTCAAAGAAGAAGATATATGGAAGATCACCTTCAAAACCAAGCAATGTTTGTACGAGTGGTTAGTCATTCGATCTGAGCTATGTAATCCACCAGATAAATTTATGATATTAATAAATAATGTATTGCACCCTTTTATAGATTCATCTTTTGTTCTCTATTTGCATGATAATTCAATATACAATGCTACCTAGGAGGAGCACATCTCACATTTGGCATATGTTTTGGAGACATTAAAGAATCACCAATGGCTAGAAAATCTAAAGAAGTGTTTGTTTGCACAAATTATTTGGTGTATCTGGGGTATGTGAAAAGGAGGAGAAGAGCTAAAGATGGATCCTGCCAAGACGGAGGCCATCATGAAATGGTGGGTGCCTACTAATTTTTATCAAGTTAGTAGTTTCACTGGTGCAGCACAATACCTGAGGAAATGCATGACCTCATTTTTATTGGTATTAACACTACACCAGACCATAATCGTAGGTGGTAAGAGTTTCTAGTAGAGAAAGGCTCAAGAAACAACTTTCAAGGAGTTAAACAAGAAGATTAGTCAAACACCATTTTTGGCATTACCAAGGTTAATCAACCCTTTGAAGTGGAGAGAAATGTAAGTGGGTATGTTATGGGAGCAGTCGTGATGAAGGGAGGAAGGCTTATATTCTACCATTCTGAAGTATTTCATGGTGAGGTTCTTAACTACCCTACCTACAACAATGAGCTCTATGCCATGGTGCAAGATGTGAATAAGTGAAAGCAGTATCTAACGAGAAATGAAACAATAGTCAACACATATCAGCAACCACTACAATACTTGTAGACCTAGAGTAATCTATAACAAACCAGGCATTACAAGTGGATGGGGTTTCTACAACAACTTCATTTGGTGATCAAGTATAACAAGGGCAACACAAAAAATTTACATGATATGGTTTCAAGGCCACCCAAGCCAAATGTCATAGATTTGGGTACTCTTATGTACATGGATTTAGTCACCAATGGTGCAGAAAAAGAGGCATATTGAGAGGATAAGGACTTTAAGGAGGTGTACCAATCGTTTTAGAGTTAGGGCCATGTGCACAATGGAAAAACAATCATTGATTACCCTCTCCATGATGTGTTATTCTACAAGATGGATAAGTTATGTATTCCTAAAGTTTAGCAATTTTAGTTGATTAGAGAGGCTCACACCTCAATGGTTGTAGGGTACTTTGTTGTAGGCAATAGTGTGACTAACTTGTAGAGGTATGTGTATTGACCTAAGGTGCAAGAGAAGGTGGCTAGTTTAATAAGGAGATTCATTATTGATTCTACCAAGAAGAATAGAAACAAGAAAAAATTCCCATACCATCCCTTACATGTACTCACTTGTCCTTGGGAAAGAATTTCCATGGACTTTGAGGGAGGTTTACCAATATCAAAGAAATTTTGAGGTAAAAAATGGGCTTGAAAACAAAAATGTATAACCAAATTCAACTTTATAAGAGCCAATAGGATAAACGATGTTGATGTCAACCATGGTGGATGCTTCACCGTTTTTGGAGTAAAAAAGTAAAAATATTAAAAACTAAAAAAATAAAAATATTTTCAAATTGTATTTTAAACTTATCTCGCTATGCTTTTACTCAAATTCCAAGCAGGAGCACTCATTGGATGCTAAATTTAATTCCTCATACAAGGAATACCCATTTTCGATACTTTTGATGAACCTTGTTACACGAAAAATAAGAAATACATGAAAGACATTATTTAAATCACATTATTTCATGTATTTCTCATTTTTCTTGTCCCAGGGTCCATAGAAAGTATTCAACATTGGTACTCCTTAGATGAGGAATTAAATTTTACATACAATGACTAATCCCATTCTAAATTTGAGTACAACCATAAGGAGATAAGTTGAAATTATGAGTTGAAAAAAAATTCCCTCTAATATTTGATAATGTAATTCAATTATTTTATTATTTATGCTATTATTTTATAATATTCTGTAGGAGTCACATTTCAGACCTCAAATGGTATCTAATGCAACCATGAAGAGACACGACTACTCGTTCATGGTAGTTGATAGGTTCAACAAGATGTGTGTTTTGGTGCCCTCTAAAAAGATCATTAGTGGCCAAGAAGCACCAAAATTGTGATTTTCATAGGTCTGGGGGCACTTTGGGATACCAAGGATAGTCATTTGAGACAAAGATACAAGGTTTATCAGTTCATTGTAGACTATACTATGGGACAATATGGAAAAAAGTTGAATATATCTACAACATTCCATCCACAGATAGATGGAAAAATAAAAATAGTCAAGAGGACTTTGGTGCAAATTATAAGGGGATACAACCAGAAGCATTAGAAGACATGGGATGAAAATATGGTACGCATACAATATCATTACAATGGAATAGTCCACACTCCTACAGGGAAGTCCCCATTTGAGACTTGTTTTGGATATTTTCCACCTTCTCCTTTGGATATTGCACATGGGAAAGAAGGAGGAGTAGGGAAAAGCTTATAGGAGATGATTTGAGGGATGAAGTTTTTTTAGAGAAGATCAAGTATATCCATTCATAAGTACAAGAAACATTGTAGAAGTCACAAGATAATTATAAATCTTGGCATGATCAACACTAAATAGAGAAACTAGTAAGGTGGATGATAAAGTATAGTTGTAGTTGAACAAGCAGAGGTTGTAATGACCTGGTAAGAAGATCAAGGGTCTAAGGTATGGTCCATTCGAGATACTGGAAAAGGTGGCTGATAATGGCTATTGACATAGTTTACCACCATATATTTGCATTTACTCAGTTGTGAATGTAGAGAATTTGAAGCTCTATGAGCTTTCCATGCTAGATTAGGAAGAGGAACAAGTACTACCATTTGTGGAGGATTTGGTACTAAATGTCAAGTAGAGTTGAGAAAATATACAATTTCATATAATAGGTCTAAAACTACTAGACAAGGGCTACATGACCATTGGTATATTTGGTTCAAAATGAAAACTTAGAAGAAAAGCTAAATGGTACACTAGAGAGAAGGTGGAGGAAATATTTCCTCACCTTAGTAGAAGATTTCAGAGAAAAAAATCCTCCCAAAATGGGGAGGTTTGATCTAGATTATATCATTCTATAGTTTTCATCCATCTTGATTCTCACAAGACCATTTTTACAGGTGAGACCGGGTTTGGAAAAATGAAGTATAAAGCATTTTGGGAGAATTTTGAGGCATCAAATGATGATTTTTTTTACTAAAACGTTTTTATATCTAGTACGACACCTAATCATGCTAACCTACACACATATATATTTCCAATGAAATAGGATGTGCATCAATGATATTGTGAATGCAAAAGTTATGCCACTCAGAAGTTGATCTTCCTATTTTCACACCCATAATTCAGGAGGATGTCACATCAGCCCCCAATTGTCATGGAAAATGGGCTAGATATGTGATTATGATGTTAAACTCTCTAGAAGAGTCTATATTGTAACTACTGTTAATAAGTGAGGTAGTAGAACTTAACGAGCAGTAGGCTATCGGGATGTGTTATCACTAGGCCATCAGGAGGAACAAGAATTCAATTACTTTTAGGGAATTTGTTCCATAGCTGAGAAAAATAAGCCAATAGGGATAAGAGGTATATCACACAAAGAGGATATGTGCACTGTAGTAGCCCACGGGCCATATGCCATGTTTCTTTGTACTCGCAGCTACATTTCCACACAGAGAAAGAGAGCAAAGTCACCTCACCTTCAAGGTGTACTTCTCTCATGAAAGTGTTTCCCAGATAAAATATTGCGTCTTATGTGTTTGTGAGCTTTATTTTTTTGTTCTCTATTTATGTATAATTTTCATTCACTTGCATGCACTATATATAGTAAAATCCACAGATATAGAAATTTAATAAAACCATAATAGTGTAGAATTCGTGATTTTAAATATAACGTTATCATATATGTTGTGATAAAATATCTACTGGAACATCCATGATATTTTACAAATGAAACAACATTTTTAGTACTAGATTAGGGAAAAATCGATGTGTTTTGGAGGTCTTTGATTTTATAGAAATTATTTAAATCCTTGTTTAAATAATTTTGATTCAAGAACGAGAACAATTAATATAGGAATATCGAAGGTTCCTCTGAATCCGAAGGCCTTTGGATGGTTATGCAAGTTACCAAAACCGAACAAGAGTTTAAAATTGTTCAATGTGAATAGCTTCCCGAAGTCAAAAGTAGGGGGGATTGAAATTGTGTGAGAATTCATTTCTCCAACTGATGATGCTCCTTACGATCCTTCTATGCTAGATATTTATTTTTTTAGGAAACCATTTAGGGATTTATGTTGGCTCTTATCCCATGTAATAGTCCAAGAAATTAAAAAAAATGTTCCAAAATGCATTTGCTATGTTCTTAATGACACATACAAAAATAATTTTATTTTTTATTGGGTTGATTTCATTTCCAATTAGCTATTCGGTGAGATTATCCAAGAACAATAGGTTATTTATGATCATGTATTTGATAATAACCCTCATGTTATGTCATGTGCTTGAAAATTAACATTATAATCCTCAATTCATTCTTGGTAAGCACCCAATGTAGTTTTGTTATCCTATATTTTGGAAGCACAAAGCTTCTTTAAAATTTTAGTTAACTCAAGATGTGTTCATAAGGAAATTATATTACATGTTAACTATACAAAATCCTCCTTGAATACTTATAGAGGTTGAGGTTTCCCTACCTAGAAAAGGGGAGCACGAGGAAAGAGAACACAAAACAATTATTCAAACTTATGGTTTTGAATATAGGCCATTTCTATTGTTGAAGTTTGTTCTAGATTGATATTTTATTATTGGAGGTTCTAGGAAATATCACTTTTGGTTACTTACATTTAAATATAGAAAGAAAAAGAATATTTATTTTCCCTTTACTCTTGGAAAAGTCACTCTAAAGACTACGACTCATGCTAACATTCTTTCAATGTATGTGGATGCTCTTAACATAGGTGAGGCTGAAGATATTAAAGGGTTTGATAGAAGAAAAAATTCCATAGAAAACCTAGTGTCTATTAGGTATGATAACTTATTTCCAAGAACTAGAGTGTGGAGTGAGGAAAGTCATAGTGTATCAATAAAACACCAAAAAGTTCAAGTAGATGCTAAAGAGATTAGTGAAAAAGAGATCATCAACACAAGAGGAAGATACAAGAAAAGAGGTACAAATCCCTAGGAGACAATACCAATCTTTCACATGTAGTGTTCGTCTAACTTCATATACTACCAAAAGAAGGAAAAAAAATACTATTGTAAGACAAAAATATGTTGGTGATGGGATATTAGGTGGTAGGGATGAATAGTAACCTCTTCGTAGAGCAACTCTAGAAAGAGAAAACACATGGTTGAATCAACTATATATAAGCATTTTTTTAAAACATGAAGCATTGGAAAGGCCATGAACATGGAATTCGATAGTGTTGTACTACCTAATTGGGATTTTACTTGATTCCAAGAAAATAAGAAAATGACGGAGAAAATTAACGTAGAGGTTGTTACTTTCGGTGACCATTCTGTCATGTTGCAGGATGGAAATTATAACAGGGGCTATAAAATATTGAATATTTTAATGGTGCAACTTTTAAACAAAGATGTTGTTGATCATGCAGAAATGAATGTTGATTTGTTTTGGATTGCGACACCAAGGCTAATGAAATTGCATCAAGTTATTGGTGACGTACTTGCATACTCTATTACCTTACGACAAGTAGCAAAGTTGAAGATAAATGAAAAGATAAAAGGGCTAGAAGATACTCTAAGCATGGGCCCATTGTTTAAGAATCCATGAATAGTACATGAACCTCCATTGGAAATATCTAATCCAAACGAATCTCATATATTTGATAAACCCGTCAATAATGCTAATGCAATGACATTGTATATTATTTGTAATTATCCAAAATATTGTGAATTATTAAATCTACATGGAAAACAACTTTGGATACATGACATTTAAATCAGAGAACTAATTCATTTTTCAAGTTGGTTAAAAGTGAGCTTGAGGGAGACAGGGAATTCATAGACAATGACCTAATAAACTTTAGTCAGAAGCTTCATTTACATTCTAAACTATAAAAACATAAACAAGGGTGGTGGGATGTTGATTGGATGAATTAGATCAAGGTTGCATGGTCTAATAAAATAAAAATATTAGAGGACATTATTTCTAAGTGTGGAGGCACAGAAAATATAAGAGATAATGTGTATGTCAAGGTAGAAGGAATGGTTTGGGATTTAAATGATCAATCCATTACATATGAGTCTAGATTAATTCCAAAAGACATGTTGATGGGTGAATTGGAGAATATGAAACAATCACAGGAAATAGCATTCAATGACATAATTGGTTTTATTTTAGAGGAAATTAGCAATTTTTTAATTATTATTGTTAGTGTTACTGAAATTTATTATGCCTTGGCTTTGGATTTGCAAGAAGAAACTAGGGAAATTGAAGAGGATATATTTAATGAGTGTGTAAAACAAGAAATTATTGTCACTTTGATGAATGAATTCACTGAAAATAAACTTAAGGAATTCGTTGCACAACACATGATTCTAAGGGATATATGACAACTAAACAATATTGGGTTGTGATTTTCCATATTCTACGTGTTTTATACATTGAAACATTTGTTTTTCTGTTCATACTATTCAACTATTGATTTTTTGTTGGTACATTATGATGTAATAGTCAAATTATTGAATGTAGTTCATTGTTATTGGTTCTAGATGGATTTTAGAGTTACGATCGATTAGAGCCCAATCGCAGTGCCCATTGGGACAAATAAATATAGGTTTTTGACTTAGGTATTACATTTTGATAAAGAAAATATTCAACAAAGGCTAGTTTCTAGGCCATGAGTCCGTAATCATACGTTGCTTTAATTGTGGTTAACGACTTTTCTATTCTTTGTAGTATTGTCTTCTGAAGTCATCGTATTTATGCTTGATTCGAATCGACATTTTGAATGAACCTATGTTTTTCATCATCAGGATTAGATCTATGAGTGAAATAAGTCAGAAATCAATGAGGTTTAAATAAGGTTAGGGTTGAGATGGGAATGAATAATGGGCGACATGTTATGTTGGGTCCCTATAATACTAGTGATTACCCCATTACTATTATAGTTATACCCCCTATTAATATTGGTGTGCCCCTATTGCCCCCATATTGTTATTACTGTGCCCCATAGAATCCCTATATTGTTATTTTTGTGGCTTTATATTATTATTGTTAGGTCGGCTGGATTATATTGTGACTCCTTAGACTCCTATATATAGAAAGGAGGTTTTTCCATTTGAATCATCCAAGAATTGTTCATTTATGTAATGTAAAGGAGGTTGCCCCCTCGAAGAGGCTGAATTTTAAGGCGTTGATTTATCTTATATATCTTTTCCGAGTTGGTTTCATAACATTTGGAATCAGAGCTTTGGATTCTAGGGTTTCGTTGTTCCAAACAAGTCTTCGTGGCATTTTCGCTATAACTTTTTCTGCGATGTTTCAGAAGTTGCAAAAAAAACCCATTTGATAAGAAATCGTGCTGAACCTCGGGTCTGAATTTCAGAGATTTTCGCGCTATATTTGCAGAGATATGATCTGAGGAAGTTGCTCTTTTTGCAAACTCCTGAATTACATTCCAAACAGGTGACCTAGGGAAAATCGTCATAAAATTCTCTCTGGGGATCGGATTGAAATTTTGTAAGAAGGTACAGAAAGAGGATGGACCGTAGTTTCTTTTATGCATTTTGTAGATCCAAAGGTCGAAACCGTGACTCGTGGCACGTCGTACAATTTCTCTCTACTGAACTAGTCTATAATCAAGTCACTGTGGGAGATTTCGCATCACTCTTCCTTGGAGAATCCAATTTGGGTCAGACTTGTGGCATTGGAAAGAGGACATAAAGGGCTACTGCAGATCACAAATTCAGAACTAGATGATCAGAAAGTACAGAGATACATCAGAGGCAATATCGAGCTCCTACAAAGTGAAAAAAAATGTGTGTAGTTTTTTAAATTTTTTGCATAAGATTGGTTTGAAAAATTAGTTTGAAGGAATTCAAAGGGCATAGTAAAGTAATATTATTGGTAATTGATTCCCTAAGGAAAGAAAATGCAAACACCTAGTAGGCAACCTGAAAGCTCTAGCATGACCCATGAAGAAGAGGAAGAAATGCAACATGATATATCAAAATTACGAGACCAAGTGCAACATTGTCACTTGCACAAAAAGGAACAGAATCTAAGATGGATGGTTTAAAGAAAGATTTATAAGCTAAGATGGATGGTTTAAAGAAAGGCATAGAAGCTAATATGGATGATTTGAAGATAGATCTGAAGACAGACATGGACGAATTGAAGATAAATATGAATAAGTTGCTACAAGAAATGGTCACTAACGGTGAAAGGGTACTAAAGGAAACTCATGATGAGAACAAAAGAAATGTTAATCATGATTCCATAGACTCTAATGTTGGGTCGAAGACTCACCATATTCCAAAAGGTGATATGAGGAAGTTTGATGGCAAGGATCCCGCCACATGGATATTACAGATGGAGCAATTCTTCGATCTCAATAATGTGCAAAACACACAAAAGGTACGTATGGAAACTTTATATTTGGAACCAAATTAGTTTGTATGGTATCAATGGCTTTGCTCTCATAAACAATTTATCACTTGGGCAATTTTTACGGAAGAATTGATAGCACATTATGAGGATACAAAAGCAACACTTTTTTTAGCCAATTGATAAGTCTCAAACAAAAGGGTTCAATAATGGAGCACGTTGAGGAGTTCCAAAAATTGAACCTAAGGGTAAAAGATATTCCAGAGGAGCATAGGATTGATGTGTTCATAGGGTCTTTAAAGGATAATATCCAACATGATGTTTTCCTTTGGGAACCTGATTCATTAGAGAAGGCATTTAGGTTAGCAAGAAAAATGGAAAGCAAAATTATGGCAACCAGGAAGCATACCACTCACAACTATAAAGACGGAAGTGTTGTTGCCCCTAGTCTTCCACAACCTATAAGGTTGACACCACAAAAATTGGAAGAAAAAAGAGCAAAAGGTCTTTGTTATAGTTGTGATAGAAAATACACTAAAGATCATAAGTGTGCTGAGAAGAAATTATTCTACATAGATTGTGAAGAGGAAGAAGAAAAGGAGCAAGAAAGGTCAAAAGAAGAGGATATACTCCAGGAACAAAGCCTAGATGAAGAACAAATAAATCCGACCATATCTTGTAATGCATTGGCAGGAATTACCACTCCTCAAACCATCAAGATAGAAGGACAAATCAAGAAGAAAAAGGTAATAGTGTTGATTGATTTAGGAAGCACCCACAATTTTATTCATTGTAAGGTAGCAAAAGAATTGAATTTCTTCCTATATCTAGCACCAAAGTGTCAAGTGATGATTGCAAATGGAGGAACAATATATTTCTCTGGAAAGTGCCATAATATCAAGCTATCCATGGGAGAATATGTATTGAATAGCCCAATGATTTCCATTCCAATGGGACGTCTTGATGTTGTACTAGGAGTCCAATGGCTACAATCCTTGGGTACAATAGCTTTTAATTTTCAAGAAATTTTCATCAAATTTTCTACAGAAGGAAAGGAATTTGAATTAAGGGGTATTGCAGGGAAACCAGGAAAGATAATCAGCTCTAATGGTATGACAAAGCTTCTAAAAAAGGAGCAAAGAGGTGTAATTGCACAATTATGTTCGCTAGATATTTCCACATCGAAATAATCTATTTCTCTAGATCTCCAAAAAGTCCTGGACAATCATTCCAAGGTATTTGAGACTCCCAAAGGTCTCCCACCTATGCGTAATCATGATCATGCTATTCATATGATTCCAAGAAGTGTTCCTCCAAACATCAGGCCATACAGATATCCCTATGTCCAAAAGAGTGAAATTGAACGTATGGTTGCAGAAATGCTAGAGGCTGGTATAATTCAACCGAGTCAAAGTTCTTTCTCTGCTCCAGTAGTATTGGTGCACAAGAAGGATGGATCATGATGCATGTGTCCGGATTATAGGGAGCTCAACAAGCTCACTATTAAAGATAAGTTCCCCATTCCTGTCATTGATGAATTACTGGATGAATTGCATGGATCAATTTACTTCACCAAGTTGGATCTTCATTCAGGATATCATCAAATCAGAATGAAGACTAAAGGCATTCCGAAAACAACATTTAGAACTCATGAGGGTCATTATGAATTTTTGGTCATGCCTTTTGGCCTTACCAATGCACCTTCAACATTTCAAGGTTTGATGAATTCCATTTTAAAACCATTCCTTAGAAAATTTATGTTAGTATTTTTTGATGGTATACTAATCTACAACAAGTCTTGGAAGGATCATGTTGAACATGTTGACAGGGTGCTACAACTATTGGAGGAGAAACAATTATATGCAAAAAGATCCAAATGTTTCTTTGGAGTCCAGGAGGTGGAATATCTGGGTCATATTGTATCTCATGAAGGAGTTAAGGTAGACCCTAGGAAAATTAAAGCCATTAAGGAATGGAAAATCCCCACATCCATAAAGCATCCACAAGGATTTCTCGGGTTGATAGGGTATTATCGCAAGTTTGTTAAGAATTATGGGAGAATAGCAGCACCTCTAACAACATTATTGAAGAAAGATGCATTTTCATGGACTCCGGAAGCAACAAAGGCCTTTGAACATCTTAAAGAGGCAATGTGAAAAGCACCAGTCTTAGCTACACTGGACTTCACAAAAACCTTTATTGTGGAATGTGATGCTTTAGGAAATGGAATTGGTGCTATTGTAATGCAAGATGAAAGACCCATTGCTTTTGAAAGTCGACCAATCAAGGGAAAGTTTTTAAGAAAAGCTATTTATGAGAAGGAAATGTTGGCAATACTCCATGCACTTAAGAAATGGCGACCCTACCTAATGGGAAGACACTTCAAGGTAAAAACGGATCATGACAGCCTTAAATACTTTTTAGCACAAAGATTATCCTCTGAAGAGCAACAAAAGTGGGTCACAAAGATGTTGGGTTATGACTTTGAAATCATCTACAAAAAAGGGAAGAAAAATGTGGTGGCAGATGCACTCTCAAGAAAGGATGAGGATGTGGAAGCATTGTTGTGCGCCATTTCTATTATCCAACCAGATTGGATAAACGAAGCAAGGGAGGAATGGAAGAATGACAAAGAAGTGTGGGCACTTATTCGAAAGTTACAACAAGATTCCAGTACGTCTGATACATTTAGCTGGCAAAATGATTCGTTATGGTACAAAGATCACTTATACCTCTGTAAGAATTCCTAACTAAAACAAAAGATTCTTATGGAATTGCACACTTCTCCCTTAGGAGGGCACTCAGGATTTGTAAAAAATTACCACAGGGTTAAGAAGGAATTTTTTTGGGATGGCCTTAAATCAGATATTCAAGAGTTTGTGGCTGAATGTTTGGTTTGCCAACAAAATAAAGTTGAAACAATTAAGACACCGGGTCTATTACAACCTTTATCCATTCCAAGCCAACATTGGGAGGAGGTTTCAATGGATTTTATCACAGGTTTACCCAAGTCTGAGGGAAAGAGTGTCATCATGGTGGTAGTTGACAGACTTACCAAGTATGCACCCTTTTGTGCATTATCACATCCATTTAAAGCTAGTACAGTTTCTACTGCATTTATGGAAACAATTCAAAAGCTACATGGAAACCAAAAGATTATTGTAAGTGACAGAGATCCCATTTTCACTGGAAATTTTTGGATAAAATTATTTTCTTGTCTTGGTACTCAGTTAGCTCATAGCTCATCTTATCATCCTCAATCTGATAGGCAAACTAAGACAGTAAACAAATGTTTGGAAGGATATCTTCGTTGCTTTGTATCTAATAAACAGACACAATGGGTCAAATGGTTGCCTCTGGCTGAATGGTGGTATAACACTTCCTTCCATACAGCAACAAAAATGACCCCATTTATGGCACTTTATGGGTATCAACCATCATCTATCACATCATATTTAAGAGAAAATTTTAAGGTTTAGGCAGTGGAACATCACATTGAACATCAACAACAAGTCCTCAAACTCTTAAAGGATAACCTCGTGTTGGCACATAATAGAATGAAACAACAGGCAGATCAACATCGCAGCGAAAGAAGTTTTGATGTAGGTGATTGGGTATTCCTACGGCTACAACCATATAAGTAAATGTCCCTCAAGCAAGCTAAGAAGGATAATAAATTATCACCAAAGTATTATGGTCCATACAAGGTGTTGCAAAAGATTGGTACTATGGCATACAAATTGGAGCTTCCTGCAGCTTCTCGACTGCACCCAGTTTTCCATGTTTCATGTTTAAAGAATGTTATAGGTGACAAGCTCCCAGTTCAAACAATTTTGCCAGAACTTGACAAGGAAGGAAAAATTATATTGGAACCGGAAGCAGTCACAGAAACAAGAACTTGACAGCTACGAAATCGATCAATTTCAGAGTATCTTATGAAGTGGAAGAACTTATCCGCTAAAGATTCCACATGGGAGAATGAGAATTTTATGCAGAAGTATCCATAACTACTCAAGCGTTGAGGATGACACTTTTTTGAAGGAGAGGGGCATGTTGGGTCCCTATAATACTAGTGATTACCCCATTACTATTATAGTTATACCCCTTATTAATATTGTTGTGCCCCTATTGCCCCCATATTGTTATTACTGTGCCCCATAGAATCCCTCTATTGTTATTTTTGTGGCTTTATATTATTATTGTTAGGTCGACTAGATTATATTGTGACTCCTTAGACTCCTATATATAGAAAGGAGGTTTTGTCATTTGAATCATCCAAGAATTGTTCATTTATGTAATGTAAAGGAGGTTGCCCCCTCGAAGAGGCTGAATTCTAAGGCATTGATCTATCTTATCTATCTTTTCTTGAGCTGGTTTCATAACATGTTAGATGATGTAATTTTTTTTTTCGGTTGATAAGTGGGTGAATCCTGAAAATCACTCTTACTCGGTGGCTGAGAGGCCATGTTACCAGGAAAACTAATGTCTATTCAGAACTGCTAGTCCCACTAAGATGGTAGCTATCTTAGAAACAAACAAACTAAAGTTACTTGTATTTTCCTTTACGAGAGATGGATGAGAAAGAAGCAAAGAGTACCAACCTCAGTCTTTCGCTTGGCTCCTTGCTTGTTTGCTTTCCCCTTTGACAGAATCTTGCCACTGCTTCCTTACTTGTCCCACTTGAAGGAGCACTTATAGAACCACAACAACATAATACCATCAAAGCATAGAGATCTATCACTGTAAACAATATAGGATCATATATATATTGACCATAAAAATGCATATATCAACACAATATTCAGAGGTACACAAGAATATGGAGGAAAACACAAATAGCTTTATTGATAAAAGTAGTAGAAGAGAGAATTACAACCACTTGGTCTGACCCAGTGCCATCCTCCCAGCTTGAAAGCCCTCTTCACCTCATACAAAGAAAGATCACCCAACAATGTCTTTAAAGAGAAACCAACAACATTTCTTTGCAAATTACCAAATTCCAACCTCTGGATCTCTGGGATGAGGGATACATATATAGATATTTGTAGGGGGGTGAGTCAGCTTCTGGGATTTTGACTAGTGTCATCTCTTTGATAGTTATTGGTTCCACTTGGAGATTTCATGATCTCTTACTCATCCTTGGGGAAATTCGGTGAGGCAAGTGTCAAATGAGCAGCTTCTAGAAGATTCTCAGGGTCTCCACCTAGCAAACTGCTTGTGCCATTTGTCTGCTCTCGCTCATCGCACCCTACAGAAGGGCTTTCTAGTATGCATCGCACTTTTTGCATGTGGAAGGTGAGATACATTGCACCTTTAGCATTGGGCGATCTGTATGTTCCTCCTTTGACCAGTTCTGAGTAGTTTCTAGTGGAGAACTTCTGGTAGATGATGTAATCGGCTGACGTTTCTCCTTTAGGGTATGAAACAACACCTTTAAGGACTTATAAGCCCTTGGTTTATGGACATATGTGATTGGGGTTGTAGTGCCCAAATATGTCTATAACAGTTGCCCCCTAAAGCATGAGGTTGTAAATCTTTTGATGTCGGGTGAAATGCTTTATAATGAGGATCCGAGGTTTTTCGAACTAGACGCTGACCTGTAATAAGATACAATACAATACATTATCTTCATAATATTTTCATGATCTGGCTGAGGTGGGCATTCCCATGCTCAGCTTGATAAATCCATTTTCATGTACATAGGACAGACAACCGTCTATGTGGAGACTGATGATTCTGGTAGAGCCATCATCCCTTAGTTTGGATGATTATCTGTGCGGAAATGATGTACATTTGATGTCTTTATTTTCCTGAATATATCACAGCCCGGATGGATGAAACTAGATCTGAGGTCTTCAAAACTTGTTCAATATTTACCCGAAAGTACAAGTCGATCCATGTGAAAAGATGTTCTGATGTCGAACACGGAAGGAGATCACCTGATTACCAGCCAATGATGTAAGCTGTTAACAGGCGCGAGAGGAATCACTGATGACGATGATGACCCTTAAGGTACTGTGGTACAATTTACGTGGTTTGGTTACATGAGTCGATGTCAAACACCACACAAAATCTTTCGGTCGAAGGCCATTAATGTAAACCTGTCGCCGGAAGTGAGAAACTTTCCATTGAGGCATGCAAGCTTCAAAGTACTGAAAGGGTTGTTCCTAGGTCGGCTTCTTGGATAATGAGCTGATGTTGACAAGAAGTGACCCGTCATAGGAGGGCATTGATGGATCCCACATCTACGACACGGAACGGAGAAAATGATTTGTAGAGGTGAAAACGATCTGATGATATAAGGTTCAGGATGGCGGTCATGAAAGAATGAAGTGTGAAGGTATTGCAGCGGATGAGACATAAGTTGGGTAGGTGAATTCTCTTAGCGAATTCTCTTGAACATAGCGGTGACACTAAAATGGATTGGTAGCATTAACCCCAAAAGTGGATGGTATGGTGGACCAATGGTGATGTGACCAGTGAACAAAATAACCCAACCCGACTCAATCATGGTGATGGAGTGAAAGTGTCATGTTCAAGAGTGACCTACTACCAATAAAGTTCCTTCAAGTTTTCTTCCCAATTTTCCCCAGTCATTTCTGACCAGTACCCCTTTATTTTTGCCAAGCTCGAGGAGGATGACATATGCTTGTTCTTTAATTTTCCCTTCAGGAAAACCTGTCGCTATGTTTTAACGAGCCTAGCAACAGTGAAACTCGCTCTTATTTGAATGGACAAGTTTGTCGCTACTATTTTAATGAGTTTAGCGACAAAGATAACTTGGTCCTTTTCAATTTTAGAGAGTCTGAAAAGAGACGGAAAGGAAACTCCAATATTCCTTTTTCGTAGTATAATCCCTTAAGTCCGAAAAAGTATAAAACGATATGAAGGGGATGACTTTTCGATATTTTTAACAACCCGAACAAGACAAACACTTGATATTTTTGTGTAATAATCCCTCAGGTCGAAAAAGACTAAAATCTAGAGGAGGGATGGCACTTCCAATCACTTTAATGAGCCAGAGAGACCAATTGCTCGGCAATCTTTTCATATTATACGAGTCAGATGAAAAGAGCTTAAAGTAGAATCGTTTTTTAGGAACAAGTGATATTTTCTGGTAGCAGCTAGTTCTAGGTGAGGGTTGGAACTTTCCAATCATGGTAGTATTAAGAAGATGGCTAATAGAATCACTCGTTGCAGCTGTTCCTCAAAACGGGTAAACAATCAAATGGAGGCATATGATTGGCTAAAATAGAGTGGAGGTGATATTAAGAACACGAGAAAGGCTCAAAAGCTGATGAAAATGCGTTCACAATGGTTATTTACCGGAGGTGGGTTCATTTTTTAACGAGCTTAAACTCTAGTGGAACATATGCTCATTGCTAGGTTTAATTTCTAACTGCTCATGATAATGATCATTGATATTTGATTCACTGTTAACACTATGTTCTTTTGATGGTTGTACTACCTGTTCGATTGCTCCATCAAACTGATTAGAAATGAGGACATATGCTTGAAAAATGAGTTGAAAAACTAATACCCTACTTAAATTACGTGAAAGGTAACTTAAAAAATAGTTTTTTATCCCTGATTTTACCATTTCATTTGGAGTTGTGACTGTTGGAGCTCTGAAGGTGTTTTCCCCCTTGACTTTAATCACCTGATTCTAGGAGATTCTATGGACGATTTTCAGTTTCGTCTGGACTAGGTAGGAGCTAAACCTGAGCTCTTCAATTGCATTCTTTCCTTTTTGAATTCTGAGCATGTTTTCCTGCTTTTCTGGGCCCCTGGGGTTTGAACATTTTGTTCTGCCCCCATCGCACCTAGTATACATCGAAAGGTGCAATGCATCCTAGACTGGCCACTGGCCAGTCATGATGCATCTCACCTAGTACACAGGTAGGGTTCGATGGACGCAAGGAAGAAAACTTTTGCACTATTTTTTCATGGGAAGTTTTCCTTTTTTGCCAAATCAGGATCCTAATTCTTCTCTTGTTTGCTTTTCAGAGATTCATCGGAGCAAAAATGGTTGTTACATGGCATGAATGTGAGCATGAAGAAGAGGACATGGTTTCCCTACATGATCGAGGTATGGTAACTGCATTGCGGAACTATGGCTTGCTCAAGTTCTTCCACATGTCTAGCATGAGGCAAGAAATCAACTTGTTGCAATATTTCCTCGATGCATGGGATCCTACCAACAAATTGTTCCAGATAAGAGGCAAATCCATCCCCATGATTGTCGAGGACATCTACATTTTGACCAGTTTATCAAGGCGTGGTGCCCCTCTCTCATTATCAGGTTCAACTCGCGGGGGTGAATCTGTGAGAGATTATATTCGCCGATACTGTAGAGAAGGATCTCAGTCGAGCAAGGACGGTAATATGAGTATTTGAGGTGTCATAGATCGGTCCTTGAGGACTATTTTATTCACGTTTGCTATGTTGGCTAGTAGCACAGCCGTTCATTTGCCCAACAGGTCCTATATGCAGTACGCCTTGGAATGCCTCGAACCCAAGGTATTCAACTGGTGTGATGCAGTACTTCCAGTGATCAAAGAATAGCTTACCAAGGTGAAAAATGGAAGATCTAAGAACTTTGGCTATGGTTCTATTTTGACTGCTTTCACCTTAGAGAGGATCCCACTGATGCAGCCACAATACATCTCACTTGACCTACCACCACCGACTGAGCCATGGATGCAGAGATGGGTCGACCTTATGGCCAGACATGCTGGTCAATCACATGTTTCATTCTCTGGTGCTCTCTTCGAGTGGTTCAACCGTCAGCATATGGTTTATGCCGAGTATCCATATACAACAAATGAAAGGAAACTTTGTTAAAAATGACAATAGAATGAGGGCCTATAGGACTGCTGCCACTAATATACTCAATGCATTCACTGAATCCAAGCTTGCCAAGATTTCAAGAGATCATAACATTCATACACACAGCCTAGCCACTTTTTCTAGTACATGCAAGCTTCCCTTTGAGCCAAATCACCATTTTACCGCTGAGATAAAACATAGGCCTGCTATCCCAAATAATGTTAAAGATTGGCAAGTGTTTGAAAGTGATGCCCAGATTAACAACTTCCTCACTCTTGAGCATGAGTTTTCAAATATTAACATTGACATGGATGCTATGAAAACTGAACAACATCAAACAAATGTAAATTAGCAGGCTATAACCGCTGTAACAGCCAAACAAATCCTGAACCCCACTATTTTTGACAATGCAAACATAGAAGAGCTTAAACAAATGCATTTGGAGGAAATAGCAAAAACGGAGGCCGAGATCGTTGATCTAAATGATAACTTTCTCCCTGCTAGCCTCACTCCATTAGAAGATATGTTTGATGCAAATGATGTTCCCAAAAAACCAAAAATTCAACCCTTAAACACTGCTATAGAAGAACACAACATTGGGACAGCAAACAAGCCCAAAATGATCAAACTATCTCAATCTTTTCCACCCGATCAAAAACCCAAACATGTTGATTTGTTCAAAGAATTCCAAGATGTATTTGCTTGGAGTTATGAGGACTTGAAGTCCTATGACACCTCAGTGATCCAACACACCATTCCCTTAAAACAAAACCAAAATCCCTTCAAACAAAAACTGAGGAGAATTAATCCTCTGCTCCTTCCTTTGATTGAAAAGGATGTGAAAAGAATTTTTGAAGCAGGTATCATAGCACCCATCAAATTCTCTGAATGCGTATCCAATCTTGTTCCCACAAGAAAAAAGATAGGTGAGATTAGGCTATGTGTAGATCTAAGAAATTTAAACCAAGTCTCCCTAAAAGACCACTACCCCTTGCCAAAAATGGACCACATTCTACAAAGAGTAGTGGGGTCATCTAGAATCTCTTTGCTAGATGGCTTTTCAGGTTTCAATCAAATACTGGTTCACCCAGATGATCAAGACAAGACAGCCTTTACCACACCGTGGGGAACATTTAAATATGTGAATATGCCTTTCGGACTTAAAAACGCTGGTGCTACCTTTCAAAGGGCAATGGACATTGCATTTGCCAGGGAAAAACATGATTTCCTAGTTGTCTACCTCGATGACTTAACCCCTTTCTCTAAATCTGATCAAGAGCACCTAAAACATTTGAGGCAAATATTCATGACATGTAGGAAATATGGCATTTCCTTGAACCCCAAGAAATCCCTCTTTGGCCTTGAAGAAGGCAAACTCCTTGACCATATCATCTCAAAAGACGGTATCAGAATAGATCCGAAAAGCATCCAAGCCATCCTCCAAATCCCATATCCAAGAAACATAAAAGAGTTGAAAGCATTCCTTGGAAAAATCAACTTCTTAAGAAGATTTATTCCAAATCTAGCCGAGCTGATAAGACTGTTAAGCAACATGTTAAAAAAGGATGCTAAGGTAAAATGGTCTCTTGAGACCAAGCAAGCCTTTGAGAGTATCAAAACTGCCTTAACTAAAGCCCCTATCCTCACCAGTCCACAATTTGACAAAGATTTCATCATATTTTCATTTGCATCTGAGCACACCATAGCTGCTCTCCTTTTGCAAAAGGATGATCAGGGAGCTGAAAAGCCAATTGCATTTTTCAACCGAGCCTTAAGAGATGCCCCTTTGAAATACCAAATCATGGAGAAGTAGGCCTATGCCCTTGTTAAAGCAATCAAAGATTTCCGAGTTTACATTTTATATTCACATGTGATTGCCTATGTCCCAAATGTTGTTGTAAAAGACATATTAACCCAAGAGGGGTTAGAGGGAAAAAGAGGCAAGTGGATTGCTAACATCCTTGAGTATGACATAGAAATCAAACCAACCAAGCTCATAAAGGGACAAGGTTTAGCAAAATTGATGTCTGAAACAAACTTTCAAGCCTTAGACATCAACCAAATAGACAGTGAATAGGAGCTGGCGACTCCACAGATTAGTGAAACCTTTTTGCAATCCCCATGGTATGCTGATATATGCTTTGTATTATTAAACCTGTTTGCTCCCCCAAGATTGTCCAGAACCAAGAAAACATTTTTAAAGATGAAGGCTTCAAAGTTTTGTGTCATAGATGGTGCATTATTTTGGAAAAATCATGAAGTATATTGCTTAATTGTTTAACCATGAATGAAACTAACAATGTCATGAAAGAATTCCATGCAGGGGACTGCAGAGGACATCTATATTGGAAGTCCACTGCTGATAAAATTTTAAGGGCTAGTTTCTATTGGCCCTCTTTATTTGCAGATATAAAGAAGTTTGCTATCTCATGTCGTAAATGCCAAATCTTTGAGGGCAAAAGGAAGCGGTTACCCTTGCCCCTTAAGCCCATCTCAACCGAGAAACCTTTTCAACAATGGGGTCTTGACTTCATTGGAGAAATCCACCCCTCTTCCTTAGGCCAGCACAAGTGGATTTTAACAGCCACCGACTATTTCACTAAATGGATTGAAGCCATCCCATGCAAGCAGGCCGATGACTCCATTATTATCCAATTACTTGAGTGCAATATCCTTTCTAGATTTGGCTGCCCTGAGAAGATCATCACTGAAAATGCCGCTGCTTTCAAATCCAAAAAGATGATCAATTTTTGCCATAAATTTCACATTACCTTGGACCACTCCACAACCTATTACCCCCAAGGTAATGGCTTGGCTGAGTCATCTAACAAGAGCCTGATTAATATCATAAAGAAAGTGCTAGAAGAAAACAAAAAGAACTAGCATAAAAAGCTCACAAATGCCCTATGGGCAGACAGACGTTCAACAAAGAAATCCATTGGGATGAGCCCTTATGAGCTAGTATATGGCATGGAGGCCAGATTTCCTTCATCCTTGGGCATCCCTACTATCAAATTGTTATAGGAGATTCAGGCTCAACCAAATGACATTCAATGAAGAATCAATCAGACCATTCATCTTCAGCCAACCAGAGAGAAAGTTTATGACAGAGCTCAAATTTTGCAAGAGAAACTCAAAAATATGTTTGATAAGAGAGCTAAGGTGGAAGATTTCTGGGTTGGCAACAAAGTTCTAAGGTGGGATTCATGAAGAGAAGACAAGTGCAAACATGCAAAATTTGTTTTTTTATGGAAAGGGTCATTTGTTATTTCTGTTGTTCAGGGAAATAACACATATTTCCTCAAATCTGTAGAGGGCATCACTACTGAAGAAGGCCCTGTTAATGGCCGAATGCTAAAACACTACCATGATCCCTTTTAAAGGATACAATGTAGCTCTATATATATCTCTTTGTACATTGATATTTGTATATATCAACACTTTGTTTTTATTTTTCTTTCATATAAGCAGTCTGAGTGTTAAAGCAACAACAGTAAAGTTTGCTAAGACACAACCAATTGCAAGTATTCCATTTCTAAAAAGCTCTGTCTCTGCATTAATCTAAGCAAAACAGCAGGAGTAACGCTACCATATCACAACAATTCATGGTATAAAGAAACTGTTTGCAGTTTGCAGTATCCAGTCAAACAGTATCAATAAGAGAGGAGCATTGTTTAGTTTCACATCAGCAACTGTTTCTAGACCAGAAGCTAAGGGAAATACATCAGTTTTGATCCATATTTTGGATCTATTTCAAAGGCAATGCTCAAGCAATATGGTATATAATATCAAGCATGCAGAAGAAAGCAGGTAGTGCGATGTATTTCACAGTATTTCAATGACGGAGATGGCTGCTCATATTTCAAAGTTTCACACTTTTAGTAGCCAGCACAAAGAAATTATTCAGTCCATATTAACAATAGAAGATCAAGGCAGTCTGACCTGCTATTCTTGGCTTTTCACAAGGAAAAGCCATCCCCAAGTGGAGCCACTGTTAGCCTCCTGTTGCAACAGGTGTTCATCTTTCATGATTGACATTTTCACATGCCAAATATGTCATACTTTGCATGCTGCAATGCTCCATATTTCCAGAAAGAGGCCAAAGAAGAGGTCATGAAAGTGTGCCAGTCTAAATGCCACTACTGTATCCCAATTTTGATGAGTTAACCATTTTTGAAGAAGTTTCTGTTAAGGGAAGTCCAAACAGCCTAATCTTGGCTTCCCTAGGTTTCAATTTCTTGTTTTAGAATATAGAGAATCATTATCTGTCCAAACAGTTTAATCTTGGCAGATTTGTAGATAGGTAGAGAAGCAAAGGAGCCCAACTGCTTAATCTGGGCCCTTGGAAGAAATAAGTGTAGATTTAGATAGGAGGGCAGTCAAAAGAAAAATTGTAAAGCAGGGTCTGCAAGTCTAAGTGCACCCAAACCAAAAAGAAGAAAAAATGCTAGGTAAGTAGGCTGGGTAGGTAGTTTTGAGGTTGCAGAATGTTGATTTGTGATCAATTTTGTGTTTTTAGGTGTTATATCTTTTCAGATCACAAGTACAAGGCAGTTTTCATTTAGAGGAGCTCAAGTGAGGCATGTCTAACTCCCCCTTCTTCTTATTCCCCAAATCACTCACTAACTTCCCTAAAGAGGTCAAGATCTACTTGATACCTCTTAGCTTTATCATTTTCCATATCATTTGCCTTGGTAAAGATCTTCTTTACTCAAGCAATTTTCATACTTCCTATATGAATCATCTTCCCCCTAAATAGCCTAAGATTCACATACTTAGCGCTTTCTTATCACTTGTCATATTAACTACTAATTTTACTATGTAGCTCCCTATCTGTCTCCCCTTCCCCTACTAAAACTATGTTAATAACTCCCCTATGTACATATTCCCATCCCCTGGCATTATAGCCCTATAAATATCAGTTTGGGAAATGTCGAGTTCATCTGGGACTTAGCATTAGCCTTCCGCCTCCTAACCCTGGGATTAACTTGACATTCGGTTAAGTTAATAACCTTTTTTCCTCACCCCTTTACCCATAACATTTCATCATTTTTACCCTCTCGCCCTCACAGGTTCGGGTTCAGTTTAAAATGTTTGATTAAACTATAATCCCGGCGCTCAAACTATGAAAAACCCGCAAAAAACCCACTTTCCTAAAGTTCCCCCCCCCGCCGTATGAATAAAACAAATAATAGCGCGCGGGCCCCATCCCTAACCCTCCGCCGCCTTGTCTGTCCCGTCGGCCGTCAGATCTGGCGCGCCACAGATCAACGGTGGGCGGGCATTTTCACATGCCGATCTGCCGAGGGTTAGCGCCTGGGAGATGGGCGGTTTTCCCGTCGTACTCCCGCCACGCGTCACCCTCTCGTCTGTGGCGGAGCCCCCTCCTCCGAAACCGCCTGCGCACATAAGCGGTGCGACACGAAACCAGATACCGCCTTCCCCCTTCCTACGTTAGCGCTATGTCATGCTGACGTCATCATCTTGCGTTGGCCACCTACCACCGTGTCCTTGCCATGTAGGTGCCACCGTACTACCACGTCATCTCATCCACCGTACCGCCACGTCACCCAGTCATACTGCTGACATCACTCGACTGACGTCACACTGCCACATCACCACCGTACTGGGACCTACCACTGACGTCACCATCAAAAAGCGCGAAAGGCGCAAATCGCAGCCTAGAGAGCCCGAAATCAAAATCTTAGGGAGTTTTTGATGCGCGATTAGTGCTTAGTGCTAGTCGTGCATCGCTAAGGGAAATAGGCCAGAATGGAAAGCCCTTTCATGGCTCGGCCTCCAGCAGGCCCGAAAGTCGCAAAATGACATATATTTCTTCACAGAGATCCAGGAAAGGGACAAAGACAGTTTGTAAAGTAGTAGAGGGCCGAACAACAGCCATGAAAGGTCGATGCAATAGTTTAAAGAGTATCAGAAGTGAGAAAGGCACACATTCAGTGCCAAAGCCTATCAAGGAAGCGGCAAAGAGTATCAGTCAAAGTTTTTAATGGAAATCTTTATTTCCCAATGCAGGTGAACATTGAATGCCCTCCAACAAAGTCAAAGAAAATGGTGGAGCTTTAATCAAGGCTCTCCCATCACAGTTAATGCACCTCAGAACCACTCAGGAGCATGGATCAAAACCCAAAGCACAGTTATGGCTAAGTGATCAGCACAGAGCCATAAAGACAACACATTAATTCCTTTTGATACAGCTGCCCCCAGCGCAGCTCGAAGATATTTTTCCACATTTATTTCAGACATATGTTAGGTTAAAGACACTTATTACAGCAGATCTGTCTGAGATCTGCTTTTTGTAGATATTTTATCTATAAAACCACCCTAATTCACTGATTAAAGGGTTGGTTGGTTGTATAGCTCCAAGAGAGACTCGCTCTGTATACCTGATGTTTTACTTAATCAAAGACTGCTGAAAAGCTTGGAGGAATGACTGTGTGCTGTGTATTAATGTTTTGAAGAATTGAATGTGGAATTCTTGTGCTGCAACATGACTCAATAAGTGTTTCTTACCTTTGTTTTCCATTGATGTACCATCTAAAATAGCAGAAAGAATGAATAGTTTAGAATTGGTTTAATTTCCCTCTATGCTCAATTTTTGTTGTTTCTTTATGTTTTCATCTAAATTAGTAATGAATATGAATTCCCTGTGGCTCATATTTACCCTAATTCACCCATGTTTGACAGTTATCTAGGGATTCTTCACTGCTCCTAGGTAGAGCTCATTCACCTTCCCTCTGCTAAGCTGAACGAGAGATTCTTAACTGCCTCTCATTCCTAGCCCTCATTCCATCCTTTTAGCTTGAATCTTTGTTTCATGTGCAGCTAGCTTGCTCCATATTACCTCTTGTGACCAAGAAAATGCACCAGCAGTCTTACTCCTTGACTCCACGCCCAATGGTTCTAAAACTTTCATGCTATCCCTGCCTCTCTACTTGAAAGCATCATCCTTCCCACCAAAACTCAAACAAAACCCCTTGAACCCAAAAACTAGCCTAAAATCATCATCAACAAAGCTAAATTCTAAAGAGAGAGCCCTCTCTGACTGCTGGTGGGCTAGCACCTGCAGTCCAAAGATTGGTTTGTGGTTACCTCGGCCGTATCCCTTGAGGAGCCAAGGGACAACCTGAGTGATAACATAGTCTAAATGCAAATGCACATGCATGTATTTGTTTTCCGCTTTATTAATGTGTGAATGACAAAAAGAATGATGGGTACAAATCTGAATTATATCTTCTTTCAAAGCAAAAATACTAATGATTTTCTTTTCAAAAAACAAAAGGGAGACAAGATGACACTTTGCGATTTTGAATTGAAAACTGCTTTCGACACTTCAAATACTATTAATTCAGATCAAATACAAGAGTAACAGTGTAATCGACTATCAAAAGGAGAAGGATTCTTTTCTCTGACTAAAAACGACACTTACGACACTTTCAAATCAAAAGATGATAGTTCGATTAAGCTATTAATTTGTAAATGAAAACTGTGAATGGCGAAAAATACATTAAAACATTCACAAATCTTTATGCAATGGAGGCTGGATGATGCAAAGGAAGGGGGTTTCAACATTGGTCTACTGATCACAAATAGAAAAAATCCTAAATAAAGTTGAAGAAAGTGAAGAAAAAATTAAAATCTGGAGGGAGAAATATTCTTATTTGATCATCACACCTGTAACACAAGGAAATAGGGATGCATCTCACCTACTGCACACGGGACGTGCAATGCATCCAGGTTGCCAAGAGGAGAAGATGCAATGGTCCAGGGATGAGACTTCAACTTGGTTTTTGGTCACAGTTTGCAGCTTAGTTTAGGGATTTAGGCTGAGCTAATGATAGTCAGTAAGTACAAAGTATAGGGGTTGATCTAATGAGGTTACTTGAGCTACCTCTAGGGCACTTAGGATGTTTGCAAGTCAATTGTTCAGTTCATAAACAAACTCAGAGATTGACTAAAGCAGCGTTGATCTACTTTGCACTTGCATAGAAAATGCAGTTCGAAGGCTAGCTGGCTTAACTTTAGGCTCCGTCTGTGGTTTATGAATCAAGCAAATAGAGACAAGCAATCAAACTAATCGCTCCCCAGTGGAGTCGCCATTTTGTTACCGGGAAAACTAGTGTATATTCATAACTGCTAGTCCCACTAAGATGGGTAGCTATCTTAGAAATAAACAAACTAAAGTTACTTGTATTTTCCTTTACGAGAGATAGATGAAAAAGAAGCAGAGAGTACCAACCTTAGTCTTTCGCTTGGCTCCTTGCTTATTTCCTTTCCCCTTTGACAGAATCCCGCCACTCCTTCCTTACCTATCCTGCTTCAAAGAGCACCTATAGAATCACAGCAACATAATACCATCAAAGCATAGAGATCTATTACTGTAAACAATATAGGATCAGATATACATTTACCATACAAATGCGTATTTCAACACAATATTCAGAGATACACAAGAATATGGAGGAAAACACAAATAGATTTATTGATAAAAGTAGTAGAAGAGAGGATTACAACCACTTGGTCTGACCCAGGGCCATCCTCCCAGCTTGAAAGCCCTCTTCACCTCATACAAAGCAAGATCACCCAATAATGTATTCAAAGAGAAACCAACAACACTTCTTTGCAAATTACCAAATTCCAACCTCTGGATCTCTGGGATGAGGGATCCATATATAGATATTTTCAGGGTGTTGAGTCAACTTCTGGGATTTTGATTAGTGTCATCTCTCTGATATTTCTTGGTTCCACTTGGAGATTTCATGATCTCTTACTCATCCTTGGGTGAATTCAAGGAGGCAAGTGTCAAATGAGCAACTTCTAGAAGATTTTCACGGTCTCCACCTAGCAAACTGCTTGTGCCATTTGTCTGCTCTTGCTCATTGCACACTACAGAAGGGCTTTCTAGTATGCATCACACTTTCTGCATGTGGCAGGTGAGATGCATTGCATCCTTAGCACTGGGCAGTTTGTATGGTCTTTCTTTGACCAGTTCTTAGTAGTTTTTCATGGAGAACTTCTGGGAGATGATGTAATCAGCTGACCTTTCTCCTTTAGGGTATGAAACAACACTTTTAGGGACTTTGAAGCCCTTGGTTTATGGACATATGTGATTGGGGTTGCAATGCCCAAATATGTCTATAATAGGCCACGACTTAATGGTGTCTAAGGCGTCAAAGTCACCTCGGGATCACACCCGACCTGAGCCACACCAGCAAAAACCATGCTAGATTTTTGGTATCGATGAGACTAGAACTGGTGACCTTTGCTTACGGAGAACCTTAACAGCGCACTTCCTCACCAACTATTCTAAATCTCTTTGATGTTAGATGATGTAATTTCACTTTATAATTGTTTATTTTTACTTTTATTCTTAATTTAGTCATTGTTTATTGGTTTTAATACATAATTTAATATCTAGTGTTTCTTTTTAGATTAAAATTAAGATTATAGTTATATATATTAATTATTGATTATTAAATAACCAATAATTAATTTTATAATTAATTAATTAATATTAGTGATATGATATGATTTAACTAAATAATGAATATTAATGATGTGATATGGTATGATTGAAATGAGTATTATGTGTGTGCGTGTGTGTGCGCGTGTGTGTGTGTGTGTGAATTATATATGATATATGTGCATTTTTTTCTCGATAAAGACTAATTCTATTAAGTAGAAAATATAGTACAATCAGGAGAAGCAAGAGACCGGCAGACCGGAAATGATATCCATCAACCTCGGTCCCGGAGAAAAGATTCAAACTTATAGCTACAGTAGATGACTTGAAATCACAGACAGACTAACTGACCTTTACCCCATAGGGGTAGAAACTACAACACATTGTTTTTTCCCTTTCTTTTTGTTGACTTTTGTCCAGCCATCATGGGGAGGATGAGCTAAGACAACTTGAAGACTGGAATTCTCTGTCATCGGGAATTCCTTTTCTGATTCAGAGGAGGTCTCATGGCTGCGTTTCTGGGCGATTGCTATGTCCTGGGTGTGTCCCATAGTATCCATGGGAGGATCCATCGGCTGAGGCGCCTGATCCGGTTCTGAATCGCTTTCCCCATCCTTCGAACCTGGGGAGCTGGAGCTCCCAGTTGGCGGTGGAGGGCAGGGAGCCCAACGCTTGGGTTTGGTTTTTGCGAAGAATCCCTTTTTCGATCTTGCTGTCAGCGATGGGCAGGAGTTCTGCAGGTGCCCTGTTAGGTGACAATGGCGGCACCGAAAGGCAGTGTTTTCATAGTCTAGAAGCTGAGTCCAAACAGTGTCCTTGATCTTGAGATTGATTTGCTCTGGCAATCCCTTGCTTAAATCTAGCTCCACACAAATTCTGGCATATGTGTAGAGACCTTGTCATTCCCTCTCATAATCTCCCATTAAGAAGCAACCCAAAGTGTTGCCTATTTGCCTGTATACCTCTGTGCGCCATATGTAAATTGGGAGATTTGGAAGTCTGATCCAGACAGGGGCTTTAGTGATAACTGCAGAAGCTGGATCAAAGTCTGGGAACCATGGAGTTAGGAAGAGGCCTGCCGAACCCATGAACCAAGGGCCTTCTTCTAAGGCCTCTTTGTAGTTCTCGAGATTGTTGAATAGCACTATAAAATATCCCTTTGCAGAGAAGTAAATCTTGCAGCGGTGAGTCCAGTTGTCCTTGATCCAGTCATAAAGATCCTTTGAGCATGGCCAGAGCCCATTGAATCTGCAGATGATAGCCCTTTCAGCGAATTGTTGGGTGTCGTCTGCCAGGTCAGGGTAAGAGATCTCAACAGAGGGGACCTCTTCCGATTTGTCAACCAGAAAAGGCTTGGGTGGAGCCTGAACTAGCGGATCTGTCTTTTCAGGCTTCTTAGCATGGACTGCATCTTTATATGAAAATGCCTTAGCTGAGGATGACTCTCCAGCAGCTCCTCCCCTCAAGCGAAGGGTTAAAATAATGGATGCATCTTTCTTAATGCCGAAAAAAGAAATAGGATAGGGATCCTCAACTTGTTTACCTTCGTGGAGAAGCCATTGAGCTGTAGAGGGGATTCCCAGTTTGATGCTCAGTGTATGTTTGAGATTCTGCACTAGATCCGTCTGGCTAACCCATTGTAGCATAGTTTTGCCTGTAATGAGCTTGATTTGTATCTGGAATGAGGAAGAAAAGTCTGTATGCCTCTTTCCCCTATAGATATGTGTAGAGAGGCGACATGCGTGATGATTGGTTTTCGTTTCCTGGATTTGCCTCATGGGCGGAAGAGGCTTATAGCCAATTGATGCAGGCTTTTCCTTCCCAATAGCCAAGATCAGAGGAGAAGCTGCGTGGGGTTTTGCATGAACGCCCTTGGCTGCTGCGCCGGCAATCTGAGGATGGCGCCATAAGCTCGTTGTGGAAGCAGGGGGCTGAGGTTGTGCTCCCCCAGAGCTCTCTGCAGAGAGATCCGCACGAGCATTCGTGTTTGCGGCACCGGCATTCGTGATATGAGAATCTTGCGTGTCTGTAGAGAGGGAAAAATCCCTTGACCTGTTCATGAGTTCTCGAGTCCATCCGCAGCAGGGGCGATCAAAGATTCGATGGCGGCTGAGGGCATGGCGGCGGCAGAGCTAGGGTTCATCCTCGGAGCCTCTTTTCTCAATCATATATGATATATGTGCATTATCTTAATTTCTAGTTATAATTAAAAATGAAATATGATATAATATAATATAAAATAAAATAAAATAATATATAATGATGTATATTAAAATCATGATTAGTACCTTGTGACTAGTAATCATTTAAAAAACTAATTTTATGGTTATGTATACAAAGTTTAATATGATTATTATTAATTCCAAATATGAATCTAATAATTAAACTAAATTAGATATTATTTATTTATGTTTTTATTTGAATTAATGTTTGTAGACTTAATTATTTTATGCATTAATGGTTCAATTAAACTAAATTTATCATATTAATTAATTGATTGATTTAATTTTATTATTATTTTTAATGACTTAAAATCATGATTATAGAAAGGACTTATACGTAATGATTTAAAGGAGAAGGGTTTATTGAATTTAGGGCTTGTTTCATGACAAATTTAATTAGAAGAAAATGATTACATATAGAGATGGATATTGCATAGAGCTGAATTCTAGGACATTATACAAAAAAACACTAATTGAACATGTTTTTTCCAGTGTTTTCCTTGAGATTTTATATATTAGCCAATTTTATCAAATTCATGATAATTAAACTTTATCTATATTCACTCTATGCTAAAACTGAAACTGTTTACTAGTTATATGAAGAATTCTTAGATAATGTTTGGCATGTGGAATTGTATTAATATGGATTTTATCATGTTGTTAAAGAACATTCATTTAACATAATATCATGAGACTATGCTTTTATAATTTTAATTCTATGTAATGGTGTGCAATTGATGACAATGAAAATGAAAGTTTAGCAGGAGTTTTGATTCAAAGAAATTTATTCCATTTTTGTTATTGATTTTAATGATAGATATAGTGATTATCATTTGAATTTGAATAGATATGTTGTTATTGTAATTATGTTCATTACTATTGAATGCTTCTAAAGCACAAACACTCATTACTTTGTTCCAGATTTATTTACAATGGAAATCAAAGTTTGGAAAAAGCTTTGATTATCAAATATATATTTCATTTATTGTGATTATGATTTGAATATGTATACAATATAGTTTTTGTAACCATGTCACTTACTATTAAAGGCTTTTGAAGTAGAAAGGTTGATTATTCTATCCCAACTATCTTTGTTTATGAATGCATGCACAAAAGCAAGAGTTGCAGACATCAATGTTTCATTGCGCGGGGCCTAGAATAAAATTTTTCACTGTTCAAATTAAGCTTCTTGCCTATGGAACATTGACTTAGACTAAATCATACTTGTTCAATAATCAATTTTATCACATTGTAAAAACTCAAGAGGAAAATATTACACAATAAATTATTATTCTCAAATTGAAATCAAGCTCTAATAATAATAATAATAATAATAATACATTAAACTATGGGTTATATTTTTCAAAGAATTATACAAAAACTCGATATTTCATTTTGCAATAGTCAATGGTAAATCAGTCTTTATAAGTAATTTAGTTATAAACATGTGCACTTTATTTTCTTAAAAAAAATAAGTATTTAAATAACTCATGCTATGTATATAATTTTTTTTTACTATGCACAACGTTTCTTGTACAAAACTCATATTAAACTTACGTTGTGCACACGAAGTTGCATCCACACATTGAAAGTTTTTATTAAACAACTATAAATCTAAGTATCATAAATATAAATTAATTTAATTTAATTTTATGACGAAAATAATATATTTAATAATAAATTTTATCAATTGCAAATTAAGAATGTTATTATGAATGTAAATTCAATTATTTTTTAATACATGAAGGAAAACTTTGAGCTAGTGAATTGAGAACTATAACTTTATCCAGATTTTTCATGATACCAAGGAAGTTGATCTCTATTTCAATTGGATAGTAATAATTTTCTCGAAGTTTTAATAATTTCGTCTATATGTAATGATTTTCCTTTGATTACATTTGTCAAATAAATAAATGTCAAACATTTTCTCTTTGCACCATATTTTCGAATACTATATGAATTTGTGCTAAGCATATTTTAATGTGTGTCAATAGTTACTGTTGTGCGGGATAACTCATGTGCGAAGAAAGGAATATAAACTTTAATTTATAGTGTAACAAAAACATTCGTGCTAAGTGTTGGATACCTATACCAATAGGTTTCATATTTCATGATTGGCAAGAGAAAGTCCAAATATGCTCTGCTTTGAGTTCACAAAGATCCCATATTTCCTAAAGAGAAAGAAGGTGTGTAAAGTGCTTCAAATGTTGATGACCTTATTTCAAATTTTGATGGATGATCCAACAGTCTAATCTGGATCATGCCATGTGTTCAATTTTGTGTTGTAGACTAGAGAAAGAAGTCTGTCCAAACTGTTTAATCTTGGCAGACAACTAGTTTAGGTAGAGAAGAAAAGGATCCCAACAGCTTAATCTGGGACCTTGGAAGAGATAAGGGTAGAAGTAGATAGAAAGAGCAAAAGAAAAAGCCAAGGAAAAGAAAAGGCAAGTAAGGGTCTGCAAGTCCAAATGCACCCTCCAAGAAGAAATAAAATGCTAGGCAAGTAGCTGGGTAGGTAGCTGGGGTTGCAGAAAGGTTATCCCTATCATTGCAAGATTGGTGATGGTGGGCAGCAAGGCAAAAGATTACAGCTGGGAGCATGACTAATTTCCCTCACTCCCCTCCAATTTCATTTCTAACATTCCCTCACTAGCCTGAGATTCATGGAAAAGACTAAGTTTTCATGGTGGTTCTTAATTTTTAAAAGCCACATTTCTTGTCTAAAAATCTTTTCATTTTGATCTACTCTTGAAACCAAGCTTGTTTCACATAAACTCAATGGTTTCCACATCCACTTACCCCTTCCTCCATAACTAACACTAACCCCACTATATAAATCCCTTATATCACCTTTTTTCCTAATATTACTAACACCAAGGTGTATAAATCCCAGCATTATCTACATATTCTCCTTTTGGTATTATAGCCAAGTAAATGGTCTAAGGGGACTTCAGTTCACCTGGGACTGTGGTCAACCTTGTCTTGGATGTGCTCTCACCTCTGGTTATGAGCAGAAATCCTGTCCCTCAACCCTCACCGTCTCTCTGCTGAAAACGCACAAAAACCCCATTTTCCTATATAAACCCTTGAAAAAACCCAAAAAACCCAAAATTTGCGAAAAAACCCACTTTTTCTATAGTCCTCCGCCCAATCATTAAATTGAATATTTTATTACGCTGGCGGGACCCCTCCCCAACATGCTCGACCAGTCGGAAGGCCCGCCAGTCGTCAGATCTCCGTCGCCCGGATCTAAAGGTGGGCGGTCATTTTCACTCCCCGACCTGCCGACCTTTAGCGTCCGGGGAAAATGGTTTTGGCCATCCCGTACAGGGGACGCGTGGCAGGCGGCGGGGTTGTTCGGAGCCCCCCTCCCCATTACCGCCTTTGCCCAAAGGTGGTGCGGGGAACCCGCTTACCGCCACCCCTAATACCACTTTCCTCCCACGTCAGTTGCACGTCACCCTGACGTCACCTCGCCGGTACCCGCCCCAGCGTCCCGTGGCCCTCCACGCGGACCCACCACTGTACCCGCCCGCTACCGTGTCCTGCCACCCTGGCGAACACCTCAGCCGCCACGTCACCTCTGTACCTGGGCCCCGCCATGACGTCATGCTGACGTCATCGGCGGAAAAGCGCCAAATGCACACTTTTGCCAAATTTAACGATTTAAACGACTAAATGAGTCATTTTCGTTCATTTTCATGCGAAAGAGAAACTAGCCGTTGCCAACAGCTGCTGCGAAACCTCTCACTCAGCCATCAAATTCGACAATCCGACCATTCAAAGTTCAGAATTCGACGGCACCAAGTCGCCACAACCCGGCCAGCGAGCTTCCAAGTCGATTTTCCAGGTATTTTGCCATTTCCTTCCACTTTGCCCATGAATTCCAATTCTTTGTAGAATTCACCATTAAAGACTGGTAAATTCACTTAATTCAGCTCCACCTGAGCACCTAAACCAAACCCAAGCAACTTGCCCCATCCCTAAGCCACAATTTGACATTGGAGAAATCAGTTCGCGGGTTAAAACTGCAAAATTTGCCCCTGAGGTACTTGGCATTGTTCCCTTTTGCCAAGTACAGGCCACCTGCACTCTTCCTAATAAATTATCATTGTCCCTGCAACGTCCCCTTAGGCAATCCACATCCCTGAGATTTTACAGCATTTTACCAACCTGCTTACAATTTGACACTAGAAGAGGACATCACACGGTGTACAGTTTTCCTGCTGCTTAAGTCTTCAAAGACTTATCAAACTTTTACCTCTCCCTGCACACATACAGATTAAATCATGGCAGCCTCTGCATCCTCTTCCCTCAGTGTTACTCCACTGAATCAGACCAATAAGGAACTGGAGGCCTTGCCATTTATTGACAAGGATTGTCTCATCAATGACTTTGAGGGGGACAGGGACTTTTTGAAGACCTTCACTACACTGAGGGAAGACCATAAGGAGGGACTTGGTACAGATGGAATGTGGGAGTCAAACCTGCCCTATTACTGTCTCCCAGCTGTGAATGTTTTCCCTGAAATCATTCACTTATGTGCTCAAAACTATGATCTGGAGCACAGAGCTGTCAATACTCCATCAGGGAGGATCCTTTTTTATATAAATGCTGAGTCCATCAACAAGATGTTGCAGTTTGATCAAACGGAGTTGCTAGTCCCATTCTCCATGAGGTACTTGCTGGAAGCTGGTGACAAGATGACCAGTGAGGAGCTGCAAAAGGTCACCAGGAACTACATGAGAGCTGAGTGCCAGCCTACAGGGCCACCCCCTTATCTGCATGAACATTTCAATGACTCAGGCAGGCTGCTACTAGACATGATAGCCTATGTGTTAGGTTACCAAAACAGTAAGCATGTGGATCAAGCCATGCTCGTATTGCTGTCTGCTTACAGCCCACGTCAACCCCCTGCCCGAAAGTATAACTTTGCTAAGTTCATAGCCAATAGGATTCATGATCAATTGAGCAAAATGGACAGACGGGGGGTCTTCAGATACTCAGCTTACATCTACCACCTGTTCATGTTTTATCATTCTGAAGCTTTCCCATGCTACATCAGAAGGCTGGATAACAAAGGAGAGAAGAGATCTGTCATTTTCTGGACCTCAGTCTATCATGAAATCACAAATTCACCCTATACCTACTGTGAATTTGTTGACCAGTTTGTATACCCAGTCTCCTGCATGCTTATGAAGTCCCCTCCACCCAGAGTATCTAATGAGATCAAGAAAGCTTTGCAGCTGTCTAAGAAATACAAAATAGGTGATTGGTACCTATATGAAAACCATACTGTGTTCAGAGTATATGGCTGTGAGCTCTGTCCATACAGGCTACCCAAGTATGTTCCTATGAGATTATTTGCCTTGGAGTATTACAGGCAATTGATTCAGTCAGACCTTACCCATTTCCACAGCTCCAAGAAAAAGGCACACCTTAACTTCAAAAATGAGTTGGGTCCTTTCATCATGAACAAGAAGGAAGGATGGGAATCTGCAGACCTGATCCTCAAGGACAAATATAAATTGTCATACAGTTTTCGGTGGGTCCCTTATGACCCTCAAGGTTTCATCACTGCTAGGAGAACTAAGTACAGACTCCTAGGGATTAAACACTACCACTACCCACACATAGAAAAGTATGCCAACTTACAAGAATGGCAGCTGGACACTCTAGTTGAGAGCTTAACTGAAGAAGAAAGAATGCTTAAAAATATGAAAGAACTTGAGAAGACTATTGACCTGGACTATGTGCTCCAGGTACCTTTCAGATTGCCTCAATCAGTGGGAGGAGGGACCTCAGTTACCAGGACAGCGCCGCAGACACTCTCTACACCAGCACCAGGCTTAGATAAAGGAAAAGGAAAAATGGATGCAGAGGATGAAGCAAAAAAGGAACAGTCAGAACAACAATCACAGCAAAAAGATCAACAAACAGAGCAGCAACAAGGACAAACTGTTCTGCCACAAACTGGGCTGCCAGAAACCCCCCTAATGCAAACACCGCCACCTCAAATTGAGCCACTAACTACCTCAGTTTTGCAGACCCCAGCACATGAAGAGAGGGGTACTAAAAGGCAAAGAGAAGAGTCCACTCCCCTCAGTGGATCCTCCCACCAGCCAGAGGCCAAAAGGCAAAGGGCAGATTCCCCAGAGGTGGAAGACATCACTGAAGATGTCTTGAACGATACAGCAAAGGACAGGGAAGGCAGCCAACATACAGGGACAAGCTCCTTTCAGCAGGAGCAGAATTTACAGCTTGGTTTGGAGGTGTCATCCTCTTCTCAGCAAAGCCAGAAGCTTAAAAGTGCTAAGGCTACCTTCAAAGAAATCAAGGCAGCAAATGAGTTATTGAGGGCTGAGGTTTACAAACAGTTTATAGATGCCACTCCAGCCCAGCAGGAAAGGTTGATGTCGGTCTACGACTTCAAAGAGGAAAAAATGATATTCAGCCATTTCAAACCCAAGGGGCCGCACCCAATGACAACTGCAGATTTCATCAAAACAAGGGTGGAGGTCCTGGCCAAAGACATACATCCTATGGACCAAATCGAGCTCCACAAGCAGACCGGGGAGATGGTCTATGCCACCTTGGTAGAGAAGGCCACATTAGCTCATGAGCTGAAAGAATCTTTGAAGAACACAAACACTCAACTAGACTTTGAGAGGTTGTCCTCTAAGGCCAAGGACAATAGGATAAAATCTCTTGAGGAGATTATTGTTGATCTAGGACATGACCCTAGTGATCCAACCGGGGTAAAAGCCCTCATAAAGAAAAAGGATGATGATCTAAATGCCATGAAGAAGAGGTTGAAGCTGTTACCTACAGAACACCCTCAGACAGCTGAATTGCAAAAGGAAAAGCAAGTTAATGAACAACTTGACCTCTTATTACAGCAAGATCAAAGGATCCAAGAACTAGAGAAAGAGCTGGAAGGAGCATTGCAAGACAAACAGGGAAGATCTACACTCCAAGTTCCTCCAACAGATTCCACAACAGCAACAACTTCTGGGGCAGCAGTGGCCCCCACAACAGAAGCAGCAGGTACAACAGCAGCTACAGATGCCCACCCCAGTGTAGAAGAATTAACCAAAGCTGTCAAGGCAATGGAGCTACAGGCGGATGAAATAAGGAAAGCAAAAGAAAAACTGGCAGAGATAGATGCCAAATATGACCAATCAAAGATAACGGTAGCAGAACAGGGCAGACAGATTAAGGCTCAAAAAGATAAAATAAAGGCCCTGGAGAAGGAGCTCAATCTGGAAAATACTATGGCAGAAATTAAAAGAATCCTGTGGAATAAAATTACCCAAGCTATTATCAAACAGTGGAAATCCATTAAAACAATGCATGAGCATATGGATTTAATTGTACAAGCCCAGACAGATGTCCAGAGAGCCAAGACAGTGTTAGGAAACAGACCTGAGCAAGCTAGCCAATTGATAGAATTTTTGAACAGGCAAGACAAAGAGGAGCTGGCAGCCGTTGGAATCACCAACAGAACAGAGGCCATCCTCATGGCTAAAAAGGTGCTAACTCTCAGAGGTTATGTACAGACGGCAGAAAGAAAAAGTTATGAGATACAGACTGAAGTTGAAGATTATAAACTCAGAATGGGAATGCTACAAGCAAGAGGACTGCCTAGCCTGTTGAGCAGCACAGGGAAATTGATCAGCAGAGATCAATTTACAAACAGGGTGGCCGCTTACATTGAAAATCAAATCACTACATCCAGCAGTACTTCTGAGGAAACAGTTCCTCCAACAGGACAGAGCTTGTACACTAAGCTCGAAGGCTCATTTTTTGTTGAAAATGAGGTAAATCATTTATTTGAAACTCCTCCTAGTTTTTTCAGATATACAGAGCTTGATGAGACTCTAATTAAAATTCGGAGGCATCAAATGCCTAAGGAGGACTGGTGGCAGGCCATGCTCCAAATTTTGCCACGGTAGTTTCAAGACATTCGGCCACTGCCAGCTCAGGTCACCAGAAGACAAGTGTAAAAGGATTAATGTTTGAAAAGCATCCAAAAAGTGATTCATCACTAACGATGACAGCTTGCCACATTTTGAACAGCACATCCCCAACCGACTCAGCAGCTCCCAAAGGCCAAAGTATCTTCTGACAAAACATCAAGATGCCTTTATTTTGTATTCAATGCTGTAATAAATTTCTGATAAAAATATCTCAAAAGTTGGTGAGAATATTAAGTCTGAGATAACTTAGAACTCAGATATTTTTGTAAAAATCAAAGTATATATTCACCCCGCACATAAGCTGAAGGGGTTGTTGTTATTTTCATTTTGGAGATCTCACTTGCTGTAAAATTCTCAGAGAAATAATACAAAGGGTGAATGGAATTTCCAAAGCTGGGCGTACCTTGATGCATTGTGATGAATGGTGAATGTTGCAGGATTCCAGAGTGTTTCATAAAACAATAAGTCTTTCTTAAATCTCTGTGTTACATGTTTTCGAGTCTTTTGTTCTCTTTTATTGTTTAAATGTTTTACACTTAATAGCAAAGTAGAAGAATAGTTCCAGGATTTAATCACTGATTACCCTGAACTCAATCTGAGCTATTATCCATGTTTTCTTCAGATACAGTGAATGAAGCGTAATTCTTAACTGCTGCACTTTAAAACTATATCTTTTACAGTGATAGACATTCCCAGGAATTCAAGTTTGCTCCTGAGACATCTATCCGTTTCTCATATCTAGTTTGGTGGAAATACTTAAATACTTTAGTGAAAATTCTTAATTGCTTTCACTGGTTTTTTCACCTGTTTGTGTTATAAATCAAAAATTTTGTTGTATGAAGTATCCAAATGGCCCTGTAAGTTTCACCAATTCACCTCAAGGTTTCTAGACACCTACAGCTATAGACTCCATTGCCCAATGATATTTGACTCTTTGAACATTATATCACAAGACCTGAAAGAAAATCTTCAACCAAAACATAAACAAAACCTGTGCGTAATACCTAGCCTAAAACACTATCATAACAGATACAAATCATAAAGAGAGAGCCCTCTCTGATCACAGTTTGGCTAGAAGCAGTGATCCAAAGATTGGTTAGTGGTTACCCCGGCCGTATTCCCTTGGGAGTCATAGGGAACAACCTGGGTGTTAACATAATTGGCGACTCCACTGGGGACTTCTTAAGATTTTTCAATTACTATCTATCTTCCAAAGCTACCATCAAGCCTGAAACTAGCCAAGAGGCCTTAGAACTGTTTCTGTAATACAGGGACAGCTTTAGGGAAGAGCTAATTAGGGAATCTTCATCCCAGCTTTGGAACATATATAGCCATTCCAAAATTCACATCCAGTCCTTGCATATATAAACTTCTTGTACAAATTCAAAAGAAATTAGAAGCTGGCTCCCAAAAGAAACCCAAGGCACACTAGGGCAAACCCTGACCCTAATCAACCTATCATTGTTGATAATCCAAATATCATTCCAAAGAACATTAGGAGACAGCAAAAGCAGGAGAAGCCTGCTGAGTCAGATATAATTTCAGATCAGCCTATCTGCATTCCCACACCCTGCAAAGTTCTTTTCCGGTCCACTCCTAGTTCCCCTAGTTCATCATCAACACCTCAAAGTCCTCCTCTTACATCTTCACCCACTGCACATACTCTTTCAACCAGTTCCCCATTTGTTACCCATCCCATTAACCCTGTTACACCAGTAATCCCTGCTGTCCCATTTATTCCTGTCAACCCTGTAAATCCCATAAACATGGCCAACAGGTATGCACCTCTGCAGATACCAGCTAATGCTCCAGCTCTACCCCAAGACTACCAAACCAAAATCTCATTTTTTGACTCCCATGGCCCTTTGACAGCTGTCCAGCATGCTAAGAAGATGCAAGACCACTTTGAGACCTATGAAATAGATGATAACAGTGTCAGGATGAGAATTTTTGTTCAAAGCTTAACTGGGGATGTTAGAACTTGGTTCAGATCCCTCAATGCAAACTCCATTGCAACACCTGATCAGCTTTACGAAGCCTTTACTGAGAGATGGGAGAAGAAGAAAGATCCTCTCCACATACTTGGTGAATATAACACTATTAAAAGAGGTCCCCAAGAAACAGTTTTGGAATATTGTGCTAGGTTTAACAATGTATATAATGCTATCCCACAGAACTTAAGGCCCCCTCCTGATTTGGCCCTGTATAACTTCCCTGACGGTTTTGATTCTGATATGGCCTATCAATTGAAAGAAAGAGATCCTCCAACCCTTGCAGAAGCTCAAAGGGTTGCAGTCACTGTAGAGGCTAACCTAATTGCCAAAAGAAACAGGGAAAAGTTGGAAAAGAAGACTGGCTTCAGAGAAGAACCCTCAGGTTTTGATCAAAAGCTGGATGCAATACTAAACAGCATGAAAAGATTGGGTGAAAGAGTGGAATCAGTTGAAAGAAAATCATCATGGGAGGCATCACAAAGCAACCCTCCTAGAAACCCGAATTTTAGGAGAACTCAGAACCCAAACATAGGAAAGACAAGTGCTGACCAAGACATTAGACCCCCTTTTCAAGAAAACTATGCAGAAACTTCCACAGCCAATCAGCTCAATGAAGATCCTGAAATTAACTTAATGGGTCTGGATGGTAAAAGCCATGTTTTCCTAACACAAGAAGACCATGAGGAGGATGAAAGCAAAACATTCCAAACTAAATCAGGAGAATCCTTTGACTTTAAACAAGGATATGATACTGCTGTCTATGAAGTCCATAAACAGTATAAACTGAGGAGTAGGACTGTGAATGTAAACCAGCCCGACAAGATAAAGGATAAACAGAGGTCTAAAGAAACCATGATCACAGAACCCAATGACAAAATAAACTTTCCTGCAGAAGAAATTGTAGTTGAGGAGGTTACTGAACTTCTGTCCCCACTACAACAGCCCATGGCAACTTCGTCCTCTCACCCTGATTCAAATTTTACCCCTCAAGACATGAGTAAAAGGGGCAGGTCTCAAAATCAAGATGAAATCCAACAAGAAGATTTAATGAACAAAGAAAAGACTGGTATCCGTGACTCTAAAACCCAAGTTGACAAACCTTTTGACCTAGGCACAGAGATTGGCAAGCTAAAAATAGCAATTCCTCTCTCAGAGCTAGCCAAGCATGACATATACAAACAACAGATCAAAAAATCCCTTCAACTCACTACTAGCAAAGATGATGTAAATGTGCTAGATGACACCCAGAATTACTGTTTGGCCCAGAGGTAGATGGAAAAACAATAGTCACAGGGGTCTTACCTTTTTATGTCAGCCTGCATGTTCATGATAAAATACTGCATAATGCAATGTTCGACTCAGGCGCCTCTCACAACCTTATGCCAAAAGCAGTCATGGAAAGATTGAACTTGGATATAACAAGACCATACAAAGACCTGTTTTCTTTTGATTCTAGCCAAGTCAAATGTTTAGGCCTAATAAAAGATTTATGTGTGTCTCTGGTTCAATATCCCAACAAAACCATTCTAATGGATGTTGTAGTCGCTGATATCCCACCCAAATATGGGATGCTGTTATCAAGATCATGGGGAGCCAAGCTCCAAGGCTCCCTGCAATTAGATATGTCATATGCCACTATCTCTGTCTTTGGGCAACCAAAAAGACTGTACAGGGAAACACTCATGAAGTATATGGTCAGCAGTGAAGAAAAGCCTCAAAACTTTCCAATATATGCTGTCCATTCGGACATAGACTCCTTCATCCTCTTTAATGACAGCACAAGCCTCTCAAACAATGACATTAGGACCGAAACACTCATACAAGAACAAAACATTGATCAAACAAGTATCACCTGCCAAACATCAATCAGCCCAACAATACACAGTATCCCTCCTCTAGTTGTCAAAGATTGTCAAAAAAGTGATGAAATTGTCCTAGAAAACAAATGGGAAAAGAAACCCCAACTCATGCTCACATTGCCACCCCATGAACAGAATTTTAAATCTCCTGTTCAGCAAGACATCCTGTGGGTCCTAGAATTTGATGGCTCAGTTAACAAGTTAGGGGCAGGAGCTGGAGTGTGGATACATAACAAAGAGAAAGACTATGCAGAAGGCAGGGCTTATAGATTGAATTTTAGATGCACTAACAATATGGCAGAATACGAAGCTCTGTTGCTGGGCCTAAAGCTAGCAAAATCACTACAAGCTCCTAAACTCTCCATCATGGGAGACTCTGATCTAGTAATTCAACAAGTAAAAGGAAATTTTGTCACCAATGACAAAAGATTGAGGTCCTACAGGTCTGCTGTAATTGAAATATTGGAGACTTTCTCTGAGTTCTTTATCACAAAAATTTCAAGGGGCCACAATCTCCACGCACACAGTTTGGCAACATTTGCCAGCACCTTCAAATTCCCACTAGAACCCAATAACTTTTTCACAGCCGAGGTCAAATACAGACCCTCTATTCCAAACAATGTCAAAGAATGGCAAGTATTTGAGGATGACATGCAAATAAACAATTTTTTAACCTTGCAACAAGAGTTCACAGGATTAAATATTGATATTGATGGAGCAAGTCAATCACAAATACTTGAGTCAGCAAGTCAATCACAAATACTTGATGGAGCAAGTCCATCACAAATACAGTTTCAACAGTCTGCTCACCCAATGTCACCTAGAACAGCAAAACAATTACTGACTCCAACCATTTTCAGCAATGAAAACATTCAGCAAATTCACCAAATTGACTGTGAAGAGATGAGCAACGCCGAAGCTGAAATCATACAACTCAAAGACAATTTCCTTCCAGTAGGCCTTACCCCATTAGAAGACATTTTTGATTCAAATGATGTCCCTAGGAAGCCAAAGATGCAGCCATTAGATGCAACAGTTCAAGAATGCAACATTGGTACTATTGACAAGCCTAAAATAATAAAGCTATCTGCCTCTTTGCCCCCTGATCAAAAGCCCAAATACATTGATCTCTTTAAAGAATTTCAAGATGTTTTTGCTTGGGGTTATGAGGATTTAAAGTCTTATGATACTTCTGTTATCCAGCATACCATTCCCCTCAAGCCCAATCAAAAACCATTCAAACAGAAATTGAGAAGGATCAATCCTGTGCTCCTTCCTTCCATTGAAAAAGAATTACATAAAATGTTCAAAGCTGGTATCATAGCACCAATCAGGTTCTCTGAGTGGATTTCAAATTTGGTCCCTACAAGAAAGAAAACTGGTGAGATTAGACTTTGTGTAGACTTAAGGAATTTGAATCAAGTATCACTCAAAGATAACTACCCTTTACCCAAAATGGATCACATTCTTCAAAAAGTAGTAGGGGCTTCAAGGATATCATTGCTTGATGGATTCTCAGGCTTCAATCAAATCCTAGTGCATCCTGATGATCAAGACAAAACTGCATTTACAACCCCATGGGGAACTTTCAAGTATGTGAAAATGCCCTTTGGATTGAAAAACGCAGGGGCAACGTTTCAAAGAGCAATGGACATTGCTTTTGCAAAAGAGATTCATGACTTCTTGGTCATTTACTTAGATGATCTTACACCCTTTTCAAAATCTGACCAAGAACACTTGAAACATTTGAGACAGATTTTCATAACATGCAGGAAATATGGTATTTCCTTAAACCCCAAGAAGTCATTATTTGGCTTGGAAGAAGGGAAACTCTTAGGGCACATTATTTCAAAAGATGGCATAAGAATTGATCCGGACAGGATACAAGCTATCCTACAAATGCCTCACCCAAGGAATGTCAAGGAGTTGCAAGGATTCTTAGGGAAAATCAACTTTTTAAGAAGGTTTATCCCTAATTTAGCAGAATTAATCAGATTACTAAACAATATGCTAAAGAAAGATTCAAAGGTCAAATGGACTGTCGAAGCAAAACAAGCCTTTGAAAGTATAAAATTGGCCTTGACTCAAACCCCAGTGTTAACCAATCCTCAGTTTGACAGAGACTTTATCATTTTCTCCTTTGCCTCCCAACATACTATTGCTGCTGTTTTATTACAGAAAGATGACCAAGGGAGTGAGAAGCCTATTGCCTTTTTCAGCAGAGCTCTCAGAGATGCCCCTCTAAAGTACCAAATAATGGAGAAACAAGCCTATGCTTTGATCAAAGCTATTAAAGACTTTAGGATTTACATCCTTTACTCCCATGTTGTGGCTTATGTACCAAGTCCTATTGTCAAAGACATTCTTACCCAAGAAAACTTAGAGGGTAGGAGAGGAAAATGGATTGCCAATATACTAGAATTTGACATTGAAATAAAACCTACAAAGCTGATAAAAGGGCAAGGTTTGGCCAAATTAATGACAGAAGCAAATTTCCAAGCCTTAGATATCAACCAACTGGACAGTGAAACAGAGCTGGCGACTCCAAAGATCAATGTAGCCTTTGAACAATCTCCTTGGTACTCTAATATCTGCTATGTGTTACAAAACCTGTGTGCTCCCCCAGGACTGTCCAGAACTAAGTGTAGGTTCCTAAAAATGAAAACATCTAGATTTTGTGTGATAGATGGAAATTTACTTTGGAAAAACCATGAAGGTATATTGCTACACTGTCTAATAGAGAATGAAACTAACAATATCATGCAAGATTTCCATGCTGGAGACTGTGGTGGACATTTGTACTGGAAGTCCACTGTGGACAAGATATTGAGGGCTGGTTATTACTGGCCCACCATGTTCTCTGATGTGAAGAAATTCACAGCCTCATGCCACAAATGCCAACTGTTTGAAGGCAAAAGACAGTTGCTGCCACTTCCCTTAAGACCCATTGCAACGGAGAGACCTTTTCAACAATGGGGCTTGGATTTCATTGGGGAAATTCATCCCTCATCTTCAGGACAACACAGATGGATTTTAACAGCAACAGACTACTTCACCAAGTGGATTGAAGCTGCCCCATGCAGACAAGCAAATGATTCAGTAATCATTCAGTTTTTGGAAAACAATATACTGGCTAGATTTGGCTGTCCGGACAAGATAATAACAGACAATGCTGCTGCCTTCAGATCCAAGAAAATGGTGAACTTCTGCCACAAATTTCACATTACTTTGGGTCATTCTACTGCTTACTATCCTCAAGGAAATGGCCTTGCTGAATCATCAAACAAAAGTTTAATAAATATTATAAAGAAGGTGCTGGAAGAGAACAAAAAGAACTGGCATAAGAAACTAGTAAATGCTTTATGGGCAGATAGACTAACAACAAAAAGATCAATTGGGACCAGCCCATATGAGTTAGTCTATGGATTAGAAGCCAGATTTCCTTCATCACTAGGAGTACCGGTTATGAAGCTTCTGCAAGAAAGTCAAGCAGAGCCAAATGATATGCAAAGGAGGATTAACCAGATAATTTGTTTACAGCAGACCAGAGAACAAGTTTTCAGCAGAGTGCAGACATTACAAGAGAAACTGAAAAAGGCCTTTGATAGAAGAACCAAAGCAGAAGATTTCAATGTGGGGGACAAAGTCTTAAAGTGGGATGCAAGAAGAGAAGAGAAAGGAAAACATGGAAAGTTTGACTCTTTATGGAGAGGACCATTTGCTGTCCAAGCAGTACAAGGTAACAACACCTACTTCCTCAAAAGTCTGACTGAAACTGACTTGGATGAAGGTCCTGTCAATGGCAGGATGCTGAAGCATTATTTTGACTATTTCCCATGACTGCAACATCAGGTTCCCTTGTATATATGCAGATGTACATATTATTTCTATTTTAGATTGTAAAAATGCAGTTTCCTAAGTGATTCACCAAACAGCAAGAGGCAAATAGAATCAGAGGTCTTCCAAGAAAGAAGCACACAATTTTGACACATTAATGCAGTAAAGTTCAAAGATTTGGTATGGGCAGCTAAAGAGCAAGGCAATCTGACCTGCTGTTCTTGGTCTTTCAAAAGAAAAACCATCCCCATGTGGAGCCACTGTTGGATACCTATACCAATAGGTTTCATATTTCATGATTGGCAAGAGAAAGTCCAAATATGCTCTGCTTTGAGTTCACAAAGATCCCATATTTCCTAAAGAGAAAGAAGGTGTGTAAAGTGCTTCAAATGTTGATGACCTTATTTCAAATTTTGATGGATGATCCAACAGTCTAATCTGGATCATGCCATGTGTTCAATTTTGTGTTGTAGACTAGAGAAAGAAGTCTGTCCAAACTGTTTAATCTTGGCAGACAACTAGTTTAGGTAGAGAAGAAAAGGATCCCAACAGCTTAATCTGGGACCTTGGAAGAGATAAGGGTAGAAGTAGATAGAAAGAGCAAAAGAAAAAGCCAAGGAAAAGAAAAGGCAAGTAAGGGTCTGCAAGTCCAAATGCACCCTCCAAGAAGAAATAAAATGCTAGGCAAGTAGCTGGGTAGGTAGCTGGGGTTGCAGAAAGGTTATCCCTATCATTGCAAGATTGGTGATGGTGGGCAGCAAGGCAAAAGATTACAGCTGGGAGCATGACTAATTTCCCTCACTCCCCTCCAATTTCATTTCTAACATTCCCTCACTAGCCTGAGATTCATGGAAAAGACTAAGTTTTCATGGTGGTTCTTAATTTTTAAAAGCCACATTTCTTGTCTAAAAATCTTTTCATTTTGATCTACTCTTGAAACCAAGCTTGTTTCACATAAACTCAATGGTTTCCACATCCACTTACCCCTTCCTCCATAACTAACACTAACCCCACTATATAAATCCCTTATATCACCTTTTTTCCTAATATTACTAACACCAAGGTGTATAAATCCCAGCATTATCTACATATTCTCCTTTTGGTATTATAGCCAAGTAAATGGTCTAAGGGGACTTCAGTTCACCTGGGACTGTGGTCAACCTTGTCTTGGATGTGCTCTGACCTCTGGTTATGAGCAGAAATCCTGTCCCTCAACCCTCACCGTCTCTCTGCTGAAAACGCACAAAAACCCCATTTTCCTATATAAACCCTTGAAAAAACCCAAAAAACCCAAAATTTGCGAAAAAACCCACTTTTTCTATAGTCCTCCGCCCAATCATTAAATTGAATATTTTATTACGCTGGCGGGACCCCTCCCCAACATGCTCGACCAGTCGGAAGGCCCGCCAGTCGTCAGATCTCCGTCGCCCGGATCTAAAGGTGGGCGGTCATTTTCACTCCCCGACCTGCCGACCTTTAGCGTCCGGGGAAAATGGTTTTGGCCATCCCGTACAGGGGACGCGTGGCAGGCGGCGGGGTTGTTCGGAGCCCCCCTCCCCATTACCGCCTTTGCCCAAAGGTGGTGCGGGGAACCCGCTTACCGCCACCCCTAATACCACTTTCCTCCCACGTCAGTTGCACGTCACCCTGACGTCACCTCGCCGGTACCCGCCCCAGCGTCCCGTGGCCCTCCACGCGGACCCACCACTGTACCCGCCCGCTACCGTGTCCTGCCACCCTGGCGAACACCTCAGCCGCCACGTCACCTCCGTACCTGGGCCCCGCCATGACGTCATGCTGACGTCATCGGCGGAAAAGCGCCAAATGCACACTTTTGCCAAATTTAACGATTTAAACGACTAAATGAGTCATTTTCGTTCATTTTCATGCGAAAGAGAAACTAGCCGTTGCCAACAGCTGCTGCGAAACCTCTCACTCAGCCATCAAATTTGACAATCCGACCATTCAAAGTTCAGAATTCGACGGCACCAAGTCGCCACAACCCGGCCAGCGAGCTTCCAAGTCGATTTTCCAGGTATTTTGCCATTTCCTTCCACTTTGCCCATGAATTCCAATTCTCTGTAGAATTCACCATTAAAGACTGGTAAATTCACTTAATTCAGCTCCACCTGAGCACCTAAACCAAACCCAAGCAACTTGCCCCATCCCTAAGCCACAATTTGACATTGGAAAAATCAGTTCGCGGGTTAAAACTGCAAAATTTGCCCCCGAGGTACTTGGCATTGTTCCCTTTTGCCAAGTACAGGCCACCTGCACTCTTCCTAATAAATTATCATTGTCCCTGCAACGTCCCCTTAGGCAATCCACATCCCTGAGATTTTACAGCATTTTACCAACCTGCTTACAATTTGACACTAGAAGAGGACATCACACGGTGTACAGTTTTCCTGCTGCTTAAGTCTTCAAAGACTTATCAAACTTTTACCTCTCCCTGCACACATACAGATTAAATCATGGCAGCCTCTGCATCCTCTTCCCTCAGTGTTACTCCACTGAATCAGACCAATAAGGAACTGGAGGCCTTGCCATTTATTGACAAGGATTGTCTCATCAATGACTTTGAGGGGGACAGGGACTTTTTGAAGACCTTCACTACACTGAGGGAAGACCATAAGGAGGGACTTGGTACAGATGGAATGTGGGAGTCAAACCTGCCCTATTACTGTCTCCCAGCTGTGAATGTTTTCCCTGAAATCATTCACTTATGTGCTCAAAACTATGATCTGGAGCACAGAGCTGTCAATACTCCATCAGGGAGGATCCTTTTTTATATAAATGCTGAGTCCATCAACAAGATGTTGCAGTTTGATCAAACGGAGTTGCTAGTCCCATTCTCCATGAGGTACTTGCTGGAAGCTGGTGACAAGATGACCAGTGAGGAGCTGCAAAAGGTCACCAGGAACTACATGAGAGCTGAGTGCCAGCCTACAGGGCCACCCCCTTATCTGCATGAACATTTCAATGACTCAGGCAGGCTGCTACTAGACATGATAGCCTATGTGTTAGGTTACCAAAACAGTAAGCATGTGGATCAAGCCATGCTCGTATTGCTGTCTGCTTACAGCCCACGTCAACCCCCTGCCCGAAAGTATAACTTTGCTAAGTTCATAGCCAATAGGATTCATGATCAATTGAGCAAAATGGACAGACGGGGGTCTTCAGATACTCAGCTTACATCTACCACCTGTTCATGTTTTATCATTCTGAAGCTTTCCCATGCTACATCAGAAGGCTGGATAACAAAGGAGAGAAGAGATCTGTCATTTTCTGGACCTCAGTCTATCATGAAATCACAAATTCACCCTATACCTACTGTGAATTTGTTGACCAGTTTGTATACCCAGTCTCCTGCATGCTTATGAAGTCCCCTCCACCCAGAGTATCTAATGAGATCAAGAAAGCTTTGCAGCTGTCTAAGAAATACAAAATAGGCGATTGGTACCTATATGAAAACCATACTGTGTTCAGAGTATATGGCTGTGAGCTCTGTCCATACAGGCTACCCAAGTATGTTCCTATGAGATTATTTGCCTTGGAGTATTACAGGCAATTGATTCAGTCAGACCTTACCCATTTCCACAGCTCCAAGAAAAAGGCACACCTTAACTTCAAAAATGAGTTGGGTCCTTTCATCATGAACAAGAAGGAAGGATGGGAATCTGCAGACCTGATCCTCAAGGACAAATATAAATTGTCATACAGTTTTCGGTGGGTCCCTTATGACCCTCAAGGTTTCATCACTGCTAGGAGAACTAAGTACAGACTCCTAGGGATTAAACACTGCCACTACCCACACATAGAAAAGTATGCCAACTTACAAGAATGGCAGCTGGACACTCTAGTTGAGAGCTTAACTGAAGAAGAAAGAATGCTTAAAAATATGAAAGAACTTGAGAAGACTATTGACCTGGACTATGTGCTCCAGGTACCTTTCAGATTGCCTCAATCAGTGGGAGGAGGGACCTCAGTTACCAGGACAGCGCCGCAGACACTCTCTACACCAGCACCAGGCTTAGATAAAGGAAAAGGAAAAATGGATGCAGAGGATGAAGCAAAAAAGGAACAGTCAGAACAACAATCACAGCAAAAAGATCAACAAACAGAGCAACAACAAGGACAAACTGTTCTGCCACAAACTGGGCTGCCAGAAACCCCCCTAATGCAAACACCGCCACCTCAAATTGAGCCACTAACTACCTCAGTTTTGCAGACCCCAGCACATGAAGAGAGGGGTACTAAAAGGCAAAGAGAAGAGTCCACTCCCCTCAGTGGATCCTCCCACCAGCCAGAGGCCAAAAGGCAAAGGGCAGATTCCCCAGAGGTGGAAGACATCACTGAAGATGTCTTGAACGATACAGCAAAGGACAGGGAAGGCAGCCAACATACAGGGACAAGCTCCTTTCAGCAGGAGCAGAATTTACAGCTTGGTTTGGAGGTGTCATCCTCTTCTCAGCAAAGCCAGAAGCTTAAAAGTGCTAAGGCTACCTTCAAAGAAATCAAGGCAGCAAATGAGTTATTGAGGGCTGAGGTTTACAAACAGTTTATAGATGCCACTGCAGCCCAGCAGGAAAGGTTGATGTCGGTCTACGACTTCAAAGAGGAAAAAATGATATTCAGCCATTTCAAACCCAAGGGGCCGCACCCAATGACAACTGCAGATTTCATCAAAACAAGGGTGGAGGTCCTGGCCAAAGACATACATCCTATGGACCAAATCGAGCTCCACAAGCAGACCGGGGAGATGGTCTATGCCACCTTGGTAGAGAAGGCCACATTAGCTCATGAGCTGAAAGAATCTTTGAAGAACACAAACACTCAACTAGACTTTGAGAGGTTGTCCTCTAAGGCCAAGGACAATAGGATAAAATCTCTTGAGGAGATTATTGTTGATCTAGGACATGACCCTAGTGATCCAACCGGGGTAAAAGCCCTCATAAAGAAAAAGGATGATGATCTAAATGCCATGAAGAAGAGGTTGAAGCTGTTACCTACAGAACACCCTCAGACAGCTGAATTGCAAAAGGAAAAGCAAGTTAATGAACAACTTGACCTCTTATTACAGCAAGATCAAAGGATCCAAGAACTAGAGAAAGAGCTGGAAGGAGCATTGCAAGACAAACAGGGAAGATCTACACTCCAAGTTCCTCCAACAGATTCCACAACAGCAACAACTTCTGGGGCAGCAGTGGCCCCCACAACAGAAGCAGCAGGTACAACAGCAGCTACAGATGCCCACCCCAGTGTAGAAGAATTAACCAAAGCTGTCAAGGCAATGGAGCTACAGGCGGATGAAATAAGGAAAGCAAAAGAAAAACTGGCAGAGATAGATGCCAAATATGACCAATCAAAGATAACGGTAGCAGAACAGGGCAGACAGATTAAGGCTCAAAAAGATAAAATAAAGGCCCTGGAGAAGGAGCTCAATCTGGAAAATACTATGGCAGAAATTAAAAGAATCCTGTGGAATAAAATTACCCAAGCTATTATCAAACAGTGGAAATCCATTAAAACAATGCATGAGCATATGGATTTAATTGTACAAGCCCAGACAGATGTCCAGAGAGCCAAGACAGTGTTAGGAAACAGACCTGAGCAAGCTAGCCAATTGATAGAATTTTTGAACAGGCAAGACAAAGAGGAGCTGGCAGCCGTTGGAATCACCAACAGAACAGAGGCCATCCTCATGGCTAAAAAGGTGCTAACTCTCAGAGGTTATGTACAGACGGCAGAAAGAAAAAGTTATGAGATACAGACTGAAGTTGAAGATTATAAACTCAGAATGGGAATGCTACAAGCAAGAGGACTGCCTAGCCTGTTGAGCAGCACAGGGAAATTGATCAGCAGAGATCAATTTACAAACAGGGTGGCCGCTTACATTGAAAATCAAATCACTACATCCAGCAGTACTTCTGAGGAAACAGTTCCTCCAACAGGACAGAGCTTGTACACTAAGCTCGAAGGCTCATTTTTTGTTGAAAATGAGGTAAATCATTTATTTGAAACTCCTCCTAGTTTTTTCAGGTATACAGAGCTTGATGAGACTCTAATTAAAATTCGGAGGCATCAAATGCCTAAGGAGGACTGGTGGCAGGCCATGCTCCAAATTTTGCCAGGGTAGTTTCAAGACATTCGGCCACTGCCAGCTCAGGTCACCAGAAGACAAGTGTAAAAGGATTAATGTTTGAAAAGCATCCAAAAAGTGATTCATCACTAACGATGACAGCTTGCCACATTTTGAACAGCACATCCCCAACCGACTCAGCAGCTCCCAAAGGCCAAAGTATCTTCTGACAAAACATCAAGATGCCTTTATTTTGTATTCAATGTTGTAATAAATTTCTGATAAAAATATCTCAAAAGTTGGTGAGAATATTAAGTCTGAGATAACTTAGAACTCAGATATTTTTGTAAAAATCAAAGTATATATTCACCCCGCACATAAGCTGAAGGGGTTGTTGTTATTTTCATTTTGGAGATCTCACTTGCTGTAAAATTCTCAGAGAAATAATACAAAGGGTGAATGGAATTTCCAAAGCTGGGGGTACCTTGATGCATTGTGATGAATGGTGAATGTTGCAGGATTCCAGAGTGTTTCATAAAACAATAAGTCTTTCTTAAATCTCTGTGTTACATGTTTTCGAGTCTTTTGTTCTCTTTTATTGTTTAAATGTTTTACACTTAATAGCAAAGTAGAAGAATAGTTCCAGGATTTAATCACTGATTACCCTGAACTCAATATGAGCTATTATCCATGTTTTCTTCAGATACAGTGAATGAAGCGTAATTCTTAACTGCTGCACTTTAAAACTATATCTTTTACAATGATAGACATTCCCAGGAATTCAAGTTTGCTCCTGAGACATCTATCCGTTTCTCATATCTAGTTTGGTGGAAATACTTAAATACTTTAGTGAAAATTCTTAATTGCTTTCACTGGTTTTTTCACCTGTTTGTGTTATAAATAAAAAATTTTGTTGTATGAAGTATCCAAATGGCCCTGTAAGTTTCACCAATTCACCTCAAGGTTTCTAGACACCTACAGCTATAGACTCCATTGCCCAATGATATTTGACTCTTTGAACATTATATCACAAGACCTGAAAGAAATTCTTCAACCAAAACATAAACAAAACCTGTGCGTAATACCTAGCCTAAAACACTATCATAACAGATACAAATCATAAAGAGAGAGCCCTCTCTGATCACAGTTTGGCTAGAAGCAGTGATCCAAAGATTGGTTAGTGGTTACCCCGGCCGTATTCCCTTGGGAGTCATAGGGAACAACCTGGGTGTTAACACTAAGCATATTTTAATGTGTTTCAATAGTTACTGTTGTGCGGGATAACTCATGTGCGAAGAAAGGAATATAAACTTTAATTTATAGTGTAACAAAAACATTCGTTCACATTGTTCTCGTTTTGCATAAAAATTCCTCACCATGCTTTTTACATTTGTGAATTAAATACTAATTTTTGAATATTTAATTAAATATTTTTAAGTGCATATGAGAAAAATTATTGTTATTGAACAAATACTAATTCAATTCCATAATTGTAATTAATGTAGAAGGGGAATGATGCAAATAGAAAAGGAATGAAATTACAAAAAAACATTATGTACAACATGAAAAAAAATTCATTGTCTGGAGTTTGCTTTCCTAATTTTCATACTTGTTGTAATGACATTAATGGTTCGTTATTATTTTCATGAATGAAAAAATGGATACGTAATTGGGAAATGTAAATTCTATTGCCTATAAATTGACACAAATATAGTAGTGGGTGTGACTCAAACTATGAAGTCATTTCGTAATAGAGATTATCGACAACATGTAGGATAACTATCATTATTAAAATATTCACATTTGATTTGTTTCATACAAATCAAATGGTTTCTGATTTTATTGAGTAAATGGTTTCTGAATTTCGAGAATTTTTTTTTAATTATTTCCAATACACCTCGTAAATGTTATCTCTGTTTCTTTTGAATTGATATTTATTCAAAATGTTCTATCAAGCAGATTTCACAAAAAATAATAACATAGAACACAAACAGAAAAGGAAAAAAGTTCAATACGGTCAATAATCCTCACGATCTCAAAAATATTGAAACTTCCCAACTATAATCCATTTAAAAATATATATATATATGCTAGGTTTTCTAAAAATCATTTCAAAAATTCTACTATTTTTTTGGCAAAATTGTAATTCTACTATTTTTTTGGCAAGATTGTGGTTTGTTTGTACTATGTGAATTATTTCTACTATTTCACGTAAACATCGAATTTGCTATTTTTAATTGATATTTATCAAGAGTGTCCTATAAAAGTTATTTTACATGCAAAATAGTAACATGTGGTGATTTTTTAGCTTATCAATAAATATATACTTAGAGGGTAGAGAAAACGTTACTAATTGACAAAATATTCTAAAAGTACAAGGAGAAAATGGCTACGAGGGGAAGGAAAGAAGCTATTTACACTTATATGATTAACTCACTTAGACTTAATGATCAAATCTTTTAGTGGTTGGCTATGTATCGATGATATTTGAATCTAGTAGATTAGCAAATGTTGCATGTGTCTCATAAGTGTTTATTTTCATAGAAATTGTTTATTTGTACGCATAGAAATTTGACTTTAAAATTAGAACAAATATGCTAACAACCAAAATTAATCTTATTTCTTTGACTTTTGAGGCATTCATCTGCATATTGAAGCTACGAAATCCATATATATGCTTATTTTTCAAAAGAAAAAACCTTTATAGAGTCACAGGTAGGTTGTTCGAACATCATTGAAGAGTAAATTTGGCCACATTTTGAGTTTACTTCTCACACTTTTGTTGTCACTTCAATAAAAACCCTCCAAAATTTTATGCACACTTGACTTTGGGAGCCTACTATGGATCTTGCGATCGGTCGTTCCATGGTCACTTCTTACTCGATCAATGTCAATTTCTCAGACATGCTCAATTTGCAGCAACTTCATGAGCACATTCTTTTACGCAAGCTTGAACAAGCATAGCATGGTCCTTCAAGGAAGTGTCTATGAAATTTTCAACCCACATTAAAAGTCAATGCACACTTTTATTGAAAATCCCTCACTTTTGGTTGCGTTTGTACTTCTATTTTAGTGATTTTTTCAAATTATCGCTTTTACGGACCTTCGATTAAGCGAGTGTCATTTTCATGCTTTTGAATTCTTATTTTTCTCTATTTCACTTTAATCATTTTCATTTTTATGTTATCTTCGCTCTAGCATGTCTCTGTTTCACTTTCGTTCATGAATCACAAGTGTTTTCACACTTCTCCCTTCATATAGTAAATGTCATCTATTGGCATGTGGATTGTCACGCAATGCACGAAATCTAGCTTTGGTGTGTTTCAATGGGTAATATTTGCGTTAATTAGTTGTACTTACCATGAAAACATGTATCACACTGATTCCCAAAGTCCCAAGAACTATCACAGAAGTGTCATCGCGGACGTCACAAACTGTATCTTTAGTGTCACACTTGTCGTAAGTTATAATAAAGTTGTCACACTAAGGGAAGTATGTTGATCATGTGTTTTGGATGATCTATGTTGTGTTTTCAAGTTTTCTAAGTGTGTGATCATAATCAAGCCTTGTCACTCTTCACATCAGTTGAACGGATCCCACACTTGGCCAAATTTGGAAAACCTCCCGACCAGACAACCTAACCTCATTGAGCACTCCTAAAATGTGCATTCCACAATATCATCTCTCACACTACAACCTTTCCCCTTGGCACTGCATAATGCATAGTTCCTGCATTCCAATATTGTGCATTGCATAATCACACTACTCAAGCTCAACCTCTGACCTCAAAAACTACATAATTTCTCCCTCCTCTAGAGTCAGTACTTCACATTACATAGTCTTAAGGTTAAAGCCTGATATTTGAGCTCTTGAACTACACAATTGTGTAATTACCTAACCTCCTATGCCTTCCAGAATTATGTAGTTGGAAAAATAAATTCTTAAGCCCTCTGGCTGGTTCCCTAAGATCTCCAACTACACAATATTTTCGCTCAGTCCAAGCCTGAACTATGCATTGCGCAGCCTCAAGACTCAATCTTGGCCCTTGATTGCTAGAGCCATGAAATTTCCTAGTCACTGAGCCTCTCCCTTAACCTAGCACCCAGTTTCGGCTCAGTCAGTGGATGACCATGCAACATCTTAGGCTAGGGTTTTATGAGATTGATGTCATTTTTTTATGAGTGGATCATAGATGCAAGTACTCTATAATTATATGGAAAAATGATGAAGAAGGAGATGAAGAAGGATGACACGCTAGAAGACACCTAGGGAGCTAAGGAGATAAGATGATCATCGGGAAATAAGATCAATGTACACTAGATTATAACACAATATGGGAGATCAAGACAACATTTAATACTCCATATGTTCAAGTCTTAATGAGTAGGAACAAGAACATGCACTAGATTTTCAAGAAGACACAAAGAAATAAATAGAAAAATGTGACTTGAAATTGCCATGTCATCTTGTATTCCATATCATCAATGTCAAGTCACTTCATGTCATGATCCATCATGTGTCAAATCATTCGTGGATCATGTAATTCTATATTGATAAATGTACTAGGAAGTGGAAGTCCAAGAGTCATCTATGCAATGTCAAGAGTCATGTAGGTAGTCGAAAAGTCATGAAAAGTGACATAGTAATGAGGGTAGCCCAAGAATCATAAGGGAGGTGAGTAATCACCCCATTTGTTATATATATATACCCTCATTATTCATGCAAAAGGAATTTCCAACTTGGCTTCTCCCATAAGGCACCAGAGAGACAAAGTCAGTACTTTTGGGAAGCAATTTATGGCTCCATTGCTCCACTATTGGAGCTAGTGATGTTTTTTAAATACATGTATATTGGGAATTTTGCTTAATATTTGAAGCCTGATGGCAAAGTTATTTTCATGCATGGATTGTGAATATTTGTAAGATTGTTCTATGAATGTTTATGATTCATTTTTTTTCATCTATGTTAAAGTAGTTGAACTATTTTGGTTATATTAGTGCTTATCTAATTAAAATTGTGTTTTAATGGTTGTAAAAGTTTCCACATCCATATGGACTATTCTTCTTGATGTTAGGTGATTCTATTTTTTACTTGTTTGTGCCTCTACTAGGGTGGTACTATTACCTATCTTTTAAGGGCATCACTTTTTCTCCCTCTGTAGTAGAATAACCTTGACAGGCCTGCAACTGAACATTCACCGGGCACACTTACCTTCTTTTCACAAAGGCACATACACACTTCCCGCTCTTGTTGGAAGCTAATGCCAAGGAAAATCTATAAGAATACATGGAAAACCATTTGATACGTTGGATGGGGCTCCTACTCCAAATGGTGTGAGGTCTAATTGGGACTTCACATGGGGGAGACTCCCTTGGTTAATGAATTTCTAGAACCGTTAACAAATGGAGCTAGAAGGAGTGTGAGATGAAAAGTTATGCCTTTTGAGTCTGGTTTGAACCACTTATCTGAAATGACTCATCATTGAATCATACTCCTTGGGTATTTTTTGAGGCTATCCCTTGGTACAATTTTAATCCTTGATGAACCTCTTTATCACTTGTCCAAATTGAATTTTGATGATGAGGATGTAACTACGAAATCGATGATGAATATTTTATTAAATTTTATGAATATTACGAAGTAAATTATGAATATTTTACTTGTGTGACATTCTTCCTCACCATTGAAGGTCATGTTAGTTTAATGTGTCATACCTTAAAATCTTCTTCCATCCATTCTTTTCATATTCTCCTCCAGGATCTTTATCAATCCTTTGATAAGTATGATTACCAAGATGTTCTTAAAATAATTAATTAGTTAGGAATGAAGCTTAATGAATCAACTGAGGAGTTATCTTATCAATTCCTTTGCCTTCATTGTGAAATTCCCAAAGAAGATATAGACTGTGAATTCTTTAAGAAAAAATTACAATGTTTGGTTAACATCTCTTTGCACTGTGATTCTAAACCTCCTTAAAATCTTCTTCCATCCATTCTTTTCATATTCTCCTCCAGGATCTTTATCAATACTTTGATAAGTATGATTACCAAGATGTTCTTAAAATAATTAATTAGTTAGGAATGAAGCTTAATGAATCAACTGAGGATTTATCTTATCGATTCCTTCGCCTTTATTGTGAAATTCCCAAAGAATATATAGACTGTGAATTCTTTAAGAAAAAATTACAATGTTTGGTTAACATCTCTTTGCACTGTGATTCTGAACCTCCTAATGTTTCTAATTCCTCAACTCTTGTAAATCATGAGACACCCCTAATCTCAAAGGAGGAAACTGATATTCATTTTGTTACTTATCCTCCTCCTTTTTTGGTTCCGATGAGGATGCCTCCATGTGATGATAATAAAGTTATGAAATCGACACATCAAATCCCTAATCCATCTTCTCATCCTCCTTTTACTTTTCATGATTCAAATTCAATAGAGGAAATCACAAAATGGTTCATGGAGCCTATGTTAAAAACCAAATTTTCCATTCCTCAATATGCTATTAACACTCATAACTCTAGTGTTAAATTTTATTTGGATTTCTATTATATTCTATCATCTACGTATGATGACTCTTTGTATCGTGATCTTCTTGATCAATCTACTCCACCAACTATTTTTTCACACTCTCTTCATTTTCAAGTTACTCATCTAAATTGTGACCAGGTTCAAGGTAGTCACATAACATTGATAGAAGAGCAAGAATGTGAAGATTATTTCAATATTCCTTTTCTTTTTCAAAATCCTTCATGTGAAGATGGTGTTTCCTCATTCTTGCCTAATATTGAATCTATTAATCTTGGTAGTCAATCAAATGCAATCAGTTTACCTAATCAATCTCAAGTCTTGGGAAATGATCGCTTTGATGAGGATGACTTTGTTGATACATATGATAATGAATTCCGAAGTGCATCAATTGATCTTTCAGTTTCTCAAGAAGATTTTATTTCGAAAGATTTAAACTCAAATCTATTTTAGTCAAGGAAAATTCACTTATGAAGACTTCTTCCGCTTTACCTCCCTATCCTTTGTGCTCTACTCTTTACAATGCATAAAATTGTGATGGAGACTCTCAACGCTATTCAACATTGTTATATCATGAGTTGAATCTTTAAATGACACGGGATAGTGAGAATATCCACAATGAATTAGAAAGTAATGAAACTATAGAGCATCCATTCCATCCCTTATCATCTCTTTTTTTGTATGGGGGCAATTGTTCAAATCAGTGTGATCACGACATTTCTATCATTCATATATCTTTAGATTTGTGATCAGAATAATATTATGAATTGAGGAATTTGTTTGTTGAATTTGAAAAGTATGATCAAAACAATTATATAGATAGACATGATCCAAATAATGGTGATCCCAGTAACTTAATTCACAACAAATTTCCGAATGCAATTTGCGATCTGACTCAATTTATAAAATTTTCTTATTTGTCTTTCCAAAGTTTTTGAACTTGTCAGGAAGTTGAGGAACTTCAACTCTTGAAAATGGTTATCGTGACATTATTAAAATTCATCAACTGTGTCAGATCTAGATTTTCTCACACAATTCTTTCATTCATATTGATTCACTGGATGCAAACTCATTCTTCATGGATTTTGGAATTTCTCATTACAATTTTCATATTTCTAAAGATCAGGTTTGTGATCATAATGTTGTATTAAATTCATCCTCATTCATATATCTTTTATCAAATTTAGGTTTGGAGTGTATACCTTTCATAAATTTGTGTAATCGCAAAGCTAATAATTTTGAATATCACATTTGGCCGAAGAGTTCATATATGTTGAGTTCTATGCCAAATAAGAAACTCCTAGTTTTTCTTGTGAATGCCTTCATGACATCATAAATTATCTTGAGTGATGGAAATTTCTTGAGCTATGTATTGAATTGGGTTCCTATTTTTCATCCATTACATCCTAACTGGTTTCATATGTTTGTTATACTAGGATTCCTTTTCAAATTTTTTGATAATTATGATGCTTGCACAGTTTGTCACTAGTTACAGGAAAACGATTTCTCACATTTGGATGCGAGCAATTTGTTTCTATTATTCAGGGTATTTTTAGAGCTATTAATTTTGATTTATCTTTGTTAACTAAAAAATGAGAATGTAATGTTTTAACTACTCCATATGATCATGATTCTAGATCTGATGCCTATCATTTAGCTTCCCATTTTCTCATCAACACATCAGATGATAGTTGTGTTACATTCTTTGATCTTTATGGTTCAACATCTTGTTATTTATGTATTTGTAAAGTTATTGAGTCACTTGAACCTTTTTCTAATGCTTATGTCAAGTCCTCACTATCGTCACATTCCTTCTGAATATGATCAAATCCATTTTCTCTCACAATATTCTCCTCTTGACCCTGCACTTTTAATTGAAAATTCAACTTTTCAGAGATTTCAGGTTTCTCAAGACAACTATTTCAAAGCTTATGATCCAATCACTCATGGTTGGAGTAATCGTACTTGGAAAGCTCTGTCGCAAATAACAATTTTCTATCTTTCCTCATGCTTTCCAAGAAGTACAGTCCACATGAAGATGCACTCCCAAGAAGTTTTCGAGGTTTTCTTAATTATGGTTTTCATTAAAAAGGTAAGAATGAAAATTGTGTAGTAGTATTATGACACTTTTTTCTCCTAATAAGAAAGTCCTTCAATTTTATTTGCAAGTTATTCAAGCTCTTATCTCTTCTCTTGCACATTACTTTCTATCAGTTTCAATCGATTGTATATTTTTGGTTGCAGGTTGGTAATGAATCTAGTGGCTTCATTGGAAATTTCATTACAGTGACCCTGATCTTATAGCTGGTTAGGTTAGGCATAGGTCTAGTTGCATATTAGTTTACCTGAAATTCATCCTTCATTCATTTTTTCTAGTTTGTCTTGCTTTTTCTGATTTTGACTTCACATCATGTTTTAGCTTTTCCTCCTTCCGTTTTGTCTTCTAGTTTTCTTTCATTGTTGTGATTTGTTTTTTTTTTTTCTCTTTTTTCTTTATTGTTGTGAGACCTTACGTGAAGATGCTATATTGGCTTGAAAGGAAATGTCGAAAAATAGAAAAGGGCTTCCTAACGTTGCAAAATTTGGCTAAATATTTGTCCTTCTTTGTAGTATTGGTTAAAGCTTTTGGTTTATGATGTTTTGATAGAAAATATTATCCTTACGTAAGTAAATAATTTTTTCGAAGCATGATCTTCATGCCTATTGTAGAAACCTCATGCGTACACTCAGGTCATTATGTTTCATTTTTTTAAATTTTATCCAATCAAGTAGAGAAGGACAAGGGGAAAATCTAAATGAGAAAACCAATATCAGAGTTCTTATATATGCTTCTTTAAAGGGACAACCTATTATTCTCTCAATAATATAGGATCCCTCTTCCGCCCATGAAATAAATAAGTGTTGATGAGCAATCCTATATAAAATAAATAAACAAAGGTGAAAGAAGAGAAATGATTGCTACATAGAGAGGTGAAGCAAGAAAATCCGTCGAGGTAATGTCTAGGCTTGCTGGTATAAGAGCATGTTTGTGTCCCCGAAGTGACTCCATCGATGTACTATATAGGCTTGCTAGCAGTGGAGCAACACTAGAGATAAAAAAAACCGTACTTTGAAGATATAAAGCTCATAAACTTCATTACGTTTTCCTAACTTGAAACATTGTGTGATCATTGAACTTATGTTTGTGTTTTATCATGTAAAGGAATCGAGCAGGACTACGTTTATGCAAGGGGAAAGTATTGAAGCGATGGTAACCTGAATGACTAATAAATACTATATGAAGAATTAGATTGTGCATGAAAGAAGTGACAAATGAAGAGAAGTCAGAGTTCTACCAGTGTGTCACCAAGTGTTTTCATTGCAACAAGAATGCTCTAAGATTTTACTGTTGGCTTATATGGGCCTGATGTTATAGCTCCAAATCTCACTCTTATGGTTTGTGATGCTGCACTCATGGCCTAGGGCAACCCCTCCTTCTAGACCTGGTCCAAAAATTTAAAAAACAGTGTTTTATTCCCTATACGCGACGTTGCCCTGAGTTAAACGCGTGTACACACGGGTCTGTGCATACCCAACCCGCGTGTATGTATTAAAACACTTAAAAAAATATATAATTCCTTATTTTCGGGTGGAGATCGCGGGTTTTACCTGCCGATCACCTATTAGTGCCCGTGGCCCAACTGTTCCCAACCAACTCCTAACTAAAAAAACTACTTTGGAGATCGTATAAAAAGACATCAAAGGGAAGGCCTAAGGGGGAGAGAAAAGAAGAGCAAGATTATTATGCTGCGATTTTCCCCATAGACCAGGTCTGAAGTCCTTGGTGCTTCCTGCACTTCCCCCATTCTGCATAGGAAACCCTTGTTTCCATGTGTATTGGTGATCATTCATCCTTTATGTCATCATTGAGTAAGACTTGGAAGGAGCTCTTGTTGGAGGCTTGAGGCTGGAACGAATCCGGGAGGAAGCTTTGCTTGGAGCCTGTTGAAGGTGTTCAGGTGATATCTTTCCGTTATATGTACTTTATTTGCCTCTATATATAAAGAAACACGTCTTTGTTCCTGAAACAATCTTTCTTTATGCTTATGAGATTCTTGTTTTGAATTCTTATGCAAGTGGTTACTTAAAGATTTTTATAACTAACTTTATAGCATAAAGATGGTTTATACATAAGTATTTGTACATGTACTGTTGTGTTCTTTGATTTGTTTGTCTTACAGGTCAAAGGAAGAAGAAGGGAACTCCCAGAAGGGTTTGGACCCTAAAGGCCTTCTCGAATGTAGGACCTTAGGTACGTACCCTTAACATTAGAATTTGCTTAAAAGTAAAGATAATGGCTGTGTGTGTGTTTCTTTGAATAAGCAATTTTCAGTCTGGTAGAGTCTTAGCCCAAAGGACCCTAGGGGTACTTTCCCTTCAATCAGAATTGGCGACTCCGCTGGGGACAACACTCTTGTTGTTCGTAGTTTGGGTAGTCTTCAAGCCAATCAAGGCTCAGCCCCTCTGTTTGTTGGCCCTGACTGTCTGATCTGTTCTTGAACTCCAAGATTTTCCAGTTTTTCAGTCTGTGTTTTTTATTTTTCTTGAAAGACTTCAGATACACTCTTTTTCTGGATTACAGAAGCGTATATACGCAAGTTGCACTAAGCGAACCCACGTATACGCATGTTTCCTTAGTTACAGTCGCGTGTACACGCATTCTGCACATAATTGCAGGCGCGTATATTACATAATTTTCAAGATTTATAAATTTTCTTGTTGCTGAATGTTTGTCTGGTGGTTTGGGTCAGTTTCAAGCAGTCATTTTCTAGTAACAGTCCTCTGTTAAACAGGGGGCATCTTGTTCTAAACTCTCTCTAGTTATAAGGAGTACTAGTCTTGTTTTCGTTGATTGCAAGCGTCATTGATTTTTGACACACAAGATTTCTGGTTAAGAATCTTGACTGCTCTGTTTTGGCAGAGCAGGAAGATTGGATTTCAAGCTTTGTGTCCATTTTGCTTTCATGACACTTTTGTTTGCTTAATGAAATCATTTTTGTGACCATTTGCTCCTTCGTTTCGGGAAAGTTGTTTGTTACCATTTTCTTGAAACTTGTCTTTTGATCTTTTGGACTTTCATTGCTGCTTTTGATTGTCAAAAGCGATTTCAAAAACATTTTATTTTTGTTGATTTTTCATCATTTGAAAGGTGTCAATTCACAAAAGTGTTTGGTTGCCTATTTATCAATCATTGGTGTCAGTATTTTTGAGAGCTTTCCTTTGAAAAAGACTTTTTGGTTTGATTGAAAGAAAATCTTTTGAAAGTTTTGAGTTTTGCTTTCTTAAACTTGCTTTTCATTCGATTTCCTTTTTTGCGAAGTGAAAGTGCTTTGTTTTTATCTTAAAACATGTTTTTATTGTTTGGACGAAATGATTGGTAACACATCATCTTCTATCTAAGCATTTTAGTGGCAAGACAAAATTTGGTAAAGCAGCAACTTTCCTTCTTTGTTTTTAGAAGTAGTCTTTAAATCTTGCATCCACATATAGTTCTTGCATTATGATAGATTTGCATCTCTTTTTAGGCATATTTAGTTTTGTTAGTTTTTGTGAGTGTGGAGTTTGAAAAGAAAAAGAAAATTTGTTTATATTAGAAGTACCTCTGAACCTCATAGAAATTGCTCTTCATCGAAAACAAAAAGTGCATGTGCATGTAGTTAAGTTTTATTAATTTCTTTTGCGTTCATAAAAACACCACAAGTTTCATCTCCATTACCTTGTGACTTAAAGAACAACCTAATAAAATCAAGCGCTAAATTAAAATCCACTAGAACTTTTTTGTTTTAGTCAGTTACACCAACAAGTTTAGGATTTTAGGGCCTTGGATTAGGCGAGTGGAGAGTTAACTCTCCAAGGCCACATAAAACGTCAAACATAAGAGTTTGATTAACGAGAGTAAATCCAATAGTGTTAGGAAGACCAAGAAAGCTCTGGATCTGGTAGTTAAGCACGAGGGTCTGTGAAGACAGGGAAGAGAGATACCCCCTCTCCTACTTGTCCGAACTTACCTCACGACTGTTCCGCCTGGCTTCTGCGATGAGTTGGTACCCATAGTTGCCTCTCCTAGGGATCTGCATAGGTGGCTGCGGAGGGGAATCTCGTGGCACCTGAGGTCGACGTTGTATCACTCTCGACAGTACTACTGGAGGGCACCCTTGCCAAGCTTGGGGGCTTGCACCAGCGCAGGCTGTTGTTAGGAGGTCAGCATAACTTCCTCTGATACCTTCGCTGATAGGACTGGGCCCTCATCATCCCAGACTATCTTCGGAAGGTCCCTTGATTCACTTTCTCGTATTTTGGTGTCCGGTCCTAATCACCCGGAGCGGAAATACTTGGAAGTTGTTTGACTGGCTGTATCTTTAGGGACTTTATAGTGTGTGCTCTGTGCTCCTAGTCGGCTTAGCTTTTAATTTTTTGAGTCTTTAGTTAGATCATAACAAAAAATTCAAAGTGGCTGACTGATCTCCAAGACGGTCTCGAAGACTTCGTGGTCTCTCGCCACCAAGTTTAGAGCCTTCTCCTAGAAGGCGCAGAGGCAGTACTACCGGTGGGGTCCGTCCCACGCCGGTTGACGCATCGGGGATTAATCCTCCTCTCGGGGACATTAGCGGCCAAGCAAGGCCTGGTACTTCTGAGCAAGAGAGGGACACTCCAGTCCTTTCTCGAGTTCGCTTTCAAGCGGAGAATAACGTAGAGGTAGAAGAACTTTCAGAATCATTAGTGGTTCCAAATTCTCCTCTACCATTTAGTCATCCAGACGTATTGCAATACGTTGGGACTCCGTCACATAGACCGGCAAGTCCAGGTTACGCTACGCGCTTACCATTCATGACCACTACTGGAAGCATGGCTTCTACGAGTGCTGCGACTATGCAAACCCCTACATCGGTGCAAGGGGGAGGAACCATTTCCATCCCCTCCACTTCCTTGTTTGGAGCTTTTGCGAGCACATCTCTACTTGGGTCTACCTCCATTCCATCCACGAGTGCAAATGCCCAAACCAATGCTTTTAGTACTGGACTCTTCTCTTTTGGCACCCAATCACAGGGTATTCCATCGGTTCCGTTTAGTGCGGCTACGTCCATGATGGGTGGATCGGCCTCATTCCAGGGTTTTCCTTTCAGAAGTGGTCATATACCACATTCCAACCCGACGGTAGGATCCATGCCTTTTTATTCTATAGGACAAAGCAGCAATCCTTTCCAAGGTTGGAAAAACTCTGGGGTTAGTAGTGCAGGAACTGGGAATCCATTTATCGGCCAACAAGGGAATAGGCCGTACACCACGGTTAGTTCGTTTCAAAGTATTCCTCCCCTTGCTTCGGCTTGGAACCCATATCAGGGGTTATCAACTCCTTACCATTCTTTAGGAGGAAACTTTGCAGGCTATGGAGGTTATATGACAGGAGTTGGTCAAACTACGAATTTTGCTGGACCACAAGGCTTGCCTTTTGGTTCAGCTGGTTCTACTGGTCACTCCGGGCAGCCTGGTGCCTCCCAAATCCCAGGACAATCTTTTCAGAACTTAGGGAGTTATGCCCAGTCTGGGTGGAATCCCCTAGGTCCTCCTAGGCTTCCGTTTCTGGCAACGTTAAACCTACCAGATCTCACAAAGTTAACAAACGACCCAATCAGGTATAATCCGGCCTGGCCTCCGGTCCCAACCAAACTCCCTTCGGACATTCCAAAATTCGAAGGGAACAGTGGTGAAGATCCGGGCGATCATGTAACCACATTCCATTTGTGGTGCTCATCCAAATCCCTCATCGAGGATTCGATTAGGTTGAGACTCTTTCAGCGCACCTTGACTGGTAATGCGGCTAAATGGTACATAGAGTTGCCAGGGGGCAGCTTTACATCATTCGCTGACTTAGCCAATATCTTCTTAAATCACTTCCAGTTGCCTGTCCGCTATGATGCCGGAACTGAACTTCTGGCCACCTTTCGTCAGGATAAGGCAACCCACATTTCTGATCACATTCAGGAATGGAGATGGAGAAGGAGGCTCATCAAAGCCGAAATCCCTCCGGAGTACCGTCTAGAGTGGTTTTTGAAGTCTTTGCAACCTGAGATCTCCAAGGATGTCTCCATGTCTGGGGTCTATTCTGAGGAGCAAGCCATTTTCAGGGCCCAGCAGTTAGAACTGATTTACTCTCAGTCTGGGATCCTCCAAAAGTACTTGCCAGATGCTCCTGGATCTAAGGTTGATTTAGCTAAGCCAAAGCCAGGTCCGCACGCGGATGGTATCGTTGGGTCAGTAGACTCGACTACAGTGAACTTGTTGAATCAATTGCAGCAGTTGTCATTACAAACTGCTTCTAACAACCAAGTCACATTGTCTAATCCTCCCGCTTCCCAAAATTCTTCCATTAATGCCGTCCAATCCGATAACCCCAAAGGAAATCAAAATTCCAATGGGAAAAAGAAAGGACGTGGTAAGAAGAAGAACTCGGATGGGAAGCCCGATGCAAATAAATCTGGCAACAACGCTGGTGGTGGTAAAGGTGAGTCGAGAAAGAAAGTTAAGTTCCCTTGCAAGTTATGCAGCGGGGACCATCTAACTCATCTATGCCCTAGAATTGAAGACGCTCAGCGCTTGTTAGGACAGCAAGGGACTTCTAGTTCGCAAGCTGTGTTAACTAACTCGTTTCCCCAAGGGCAGCAACTTCTTGCTGGCGCGAATTCGAATCCTGGGACCTCCTCTGGGGGCAACCAGGAAGGGGAAAAAGCATCAAATGTTTTTATGATGGGTTCAAACGTCCATGTGACTACTCGGTCACGTGATTATGGTGAAGCTGAAACATCTAAGGATAAAACTGTTCCCGGAGGTAGTGACCTTCATATTGAGCGACCTCCTGTTGAGACTATACCTAGGATACCGAAAGGTTCCGCCAAACGCGCGACGATTAACCCTAATGCTAGGGACGCCCAAAATTACTCCATTGTGGAGGATTTGGCTCAAAGCCCGTGTGCTATGTCTGCTTTGGAGGTTCTCCAGTCATGTCCGTCTCAGAGAAGTGCTTTACTCTCCGCAATTGGAGCAGTCGATCCAGCTAATTCTTTAATGCTCTCTTTTGACATGTCAAATGTCAAAAAGAGACTCCCTCATCATATGGCTTTTCAGATAAAGTCTACATACCGGAAAATCAATATTTTTCGCACCGTTATAGATGAAGGAGCTTCCACATGTGTCATGTCCATGTCATGTTGGAAGGCTATTGGTTCACCTTCGGCTGTTCCTTCACCAACCGTCTTAACTGCATTTGATGGCCATTCTCACAAGCCGCATGGGATTATCCTGGCCTTTCCTATATGTGTTGGAGGGAAGGTCGTTAATATCGAAGTTGAAGTCGTAGATGCTAACCTAGACTATAATCTCCTATTAGGAAGGAACTAGGTGTACGAGATGGAAGCCGTCGTGTTGACTCTGTTTCACGTCATTTGCTTTCCTCATGAGGGGAAAATCGTTAAGGTTGATCAATTGGACTATTCCCCAATCGATCCTCAAGCAAGCTCCGACTCTACTGTTCCTTTAGTGGATAACCCTCGCCCGCCAACTGAGAATTTAGGAGTAGGGATGTATTCCTCATTGATGGGTACGTTTGATCTTCCCTCTCCTTTTGCAAGAATTAATGCTATTTCATCATCCAAGGAGTCTCCTCGAGAAGAGTTCTTCCGAACTCATTATTTTTCTGACCCTTGGACCTTGCCTTCACCTACGACCACATTAGTTGAAGGACAATTTAATGGAATGGCATTTCCTATATCTGCAGCTGAGCTTAGATATCAGTCCATCGTAGACTCTGCAGATAACCATTCTACTCCTTTTTTCGAAGAAGAGTTAGATGGTCATGTGGCCCCGGCTTGGAGCTTTGATTCTACCTCTGCCTTGGACTGCTTAGATTCGGTTCTACCTTCTGAAGAGGCAATCCTCGAAGTAATGATGGGTATAGATCGACCTTGGGAAGACTTACACCATCGTTCATATTTTCTTCCTCCATTGCAGGAAGTAGAATCTAGATTCTCCGAGCTCATTGGTAGTGATGTTTGTACGGTGTTGAACCCTTTGGCTCCAACACAGGTACGTGCCGAAGGTAATATGTCGGTAATTTCAAAAATGATACCTATAAACATCTCTAAGGATCCTAACATCATCGAGAATATCTTCATCGGAATTGAGTGTTGCCCTGAAGAAATTCAAATTTACACCGACCTATTCAAGGAATATCGCAATGTGTTTGCTTGGTCTTATGAGGAAATGCCCGGCATTGATCCTTCTATAGTCCAACATGAGATCAAGACGTACGAAAACGCAAAACCAATTCGTCAAAGGCTTCGGCCGGTCAACCCTAGGAAAGCAGCGGCTATCAAAGCTAAGGTTGAGAAGCTGCTAAGGGCGGGTTTTATATACCCTGTTCCTCTTACAGATTGGGTTTCTAATCCAATCCCTATGGACAAAAAGCAAGGAACAATTCGAGTATGCATTGATTTTAGGGACTTAAACAAGGCTTGTCCGAAAGACAATTACCCCACGCCATTCATTGATCAGATTATCGACGAGTGTTCGGGTAATGAAATTTTTTCCTTCATGGATGGTTTTTCGGGTTATAATCAGATCTCTATCCGTCCTGAAGACCAACATAAGACAACCTTCATATGTCCCTGGGGTACCTTTGCATATCGAAAGATGCCTTTTGGTCTTAAAAATGCTGGAGCCACTTTTCAGCGGGCCATGTCATACGCTTTCCACGACATCAAACATGTCATCGAGGCATACTTAGACGATCTCGTTGCTCGCTCTCGAAAGAGAACTGATCATCCGAGTCACCTTCGATTAGTCTTTGAGCGATGTCGTTTCTATAAAATCCGGTTGAATCCCAATAAATGCGTTTTCGCGGTTACATCCGGTCGGCTGTTAGGGTTTATTGTGTCCAATGAAGGGATTCGGGTTGATCCCTTCAAGGTTGAGGCAATAGTTCAGTTGCCTCCCCCGTCCTCAATTCGTCAACTTCAAAGTCTTCAAGGGAAGGCTAATTTCTTAAGACGGTTTATAGCAAACTATCCCAAGATCACTAAAGGGTTCATGCGTTTGCTACGAAAAGGATTCCCATTTGTGTGGGACGAATTTGCGCAGCGGTCGTTTGATGCTTTGAAAAAGGCATTAGTCTCTGCCCCGCTTTTGAGTCCATCGGATTATGGTAGAGACTTCCTTTTATATCTCGCTGCAGCAGAATCTACCATTGGTATGGTTCTAGTTCAGGAGGACGATGCTCTTGTCGAGCACGTGATTTATTATTTGAGCCGAGGCTTAATAGGTCCTGAACTCCGCTATTCTCCGGTTGAGAAATTGGCCTTGGCAGCTGTCCATGGTGTCCAGAGGCTCCGTCATTATATTTTGCTACGCAAAACTTTTGTCTTAGTGGCGGTCAATCCATTTCAATTTGTCCTCAGTAGGCGAGTGATTGGGGGCAAATATAATAGATGGATAGTCATTTTACAAGAATTCGATCTCGAATTCTTGTCCGCCAAGTCTAAGAAATCTATGGTCTTCGCGGAGCTAATTTCTGAGCTTCCTTGTGGAGAGGATATTGTTTATGAGGAAAGTTTACCCGATGAACATATATTCCTCATCTCTTCACAAGACCCTTGGTATGGAGATATCATTGTTTATCTCCAGACTTCGAAGTTTCCCTCTACTTTCTCCAAGGATGAACGACGCAAGTTACGTCACCTGGCTAAAAACTATGTTATCATTGGTGACACATTATACCGTCGAGGGGTTGATTCAATTCTTCGACGTTGTTTAACCTTAGAGGAAGCAGAGTCTGTTCTTAATGATTGCCACAGTGGAGCTTGTGGTGGCCATCTATCAGGGCTTGCTACAGCCCAGCGCATCTTACGTGCTGGCTACTTTTGGCCTTCACTCTTTAAGGACTGTGTGGAAGCGGTCAAACGCTGCCACCCGTGTCAAATTTTTACTCGCAAGATGCGCGCCCATCCAGCTCCCTTTTTTCCCGTTGTCACCGTCGGTCCCTTCACTAAGTGGGGTATTGATTTTACGACTTGTAATCCGCCTTCAGCGGTGAATCACAAGTATATTATAGTGGCTATAGACTACTTCACGAAGTGGGCTGAAGCCATGCCTACTTATAAGAATGACAGTGACACGGCAGCTTTGTTTCTTTTCAACCAGGTTATCTCAAGATTCGGTATCCCAAGGGAGATTGTCACTGACCATGGCAGTCATTTCCAAAATCAGCTAATGTCCGAATTGGCCCTTAAATTAGGATTCCGTCAGGAGCATTCGTCCCCTTATTATCCTCAGGCCAATGGACAGGTCGAGGCGGTCAATAAAACTCTTAAGACGATACTCCAAGGGACAATCGATAAAAATCAGTCCAATTGGCACATTATGTTGTATTCGGTGCTTTGGGCATACCGAACCTCCGTCAAAACGGCTACTGGTTTTACTCCTTTTCAGTTGGTTTACGGGATGGAATCTATCTTTCCGGTTGAATGTGAAATCCCATCTCTAAAGTTGGCTGTTGAGCTTCTTCCTGAGACGTCAAGTCTCGAGGAGCGCCTTGTTCACTTGGAACATCTCGATGAGTAGCGTCGAGATGCCGCCACGATGAATGAGGCCCATAAGAAAAGGGTCAAAACACAGTATGATAAGTCTGTCCATCCTCGTGTCTTTTCTGAAGGTGACCTTGTCTTGGTCTATGACCAAGATAAGGACGCCTTGGGGGCAGGCAAATTTAAGCCTATGTGGTACGGTCCTTTCATTATCAAGCGAGTTTTAGAAAAATGATCGTATGAGTTAATGGATTTCGAAGGAAACAAGCTGGCAGAGCCCCGAAATGGGCTCTACCTAAAGAAGTACTTTGCTTAGTTCAAGCTGGGCGATGACTTATTTGTATTTCATGTATATATTTATACATATATTGTCGAGCGTTTTCTGATATCAGTGCTTTTTGGTCTGCTGTGGCAGGTGCTGATGGATGATTTGGTCTATTTTGGGTTCGCCGATGGTGCTAGTCGGCACACTCGGAATCTTGCTTCTGCAGCTTGGATACTTTATTACCCAACTGGTCAGTTGATGATATCGAGAGGCGTGTGTATCGGTCCTGCTTCAAACAATATGGCCGAGTATACAACTGTTATCAATTTATTATCCGAGGCAATCTCTTATGGGATCAACTCGTTGGTAGTATATCTTGATTCTCAATTGATAGTGTCTCAGTTAAATAACATTTATCGGGTTAGAGATCCATTATTATATCGCCAATATTTAAGGGTGAGGTTGTTGCAAAGATCATTTATTTACATTAATTATTTGCACATTCCAAGATCTCAAAATTGGTTAGCTGATTCTATCGCTAATCAAGCATTAGACTAGCATATCAATCATTCATCATCATAAAATCATGCATCAAAAAGTCAAACTGTATATATATATATATATATATATATATATATATATATCGCAAAGCGTCTCGAGTGTACATATGTGTGTCCAAAAATATACAAAATTGGGACTCAAATGCCCATAATCATGTCAGGCATATCTAGCGCCTCGGCTCAAGATGAGCATTTAAGTATGTCACTATAGCGTGGGCCACGCGCCGAAAGATGCGAACCCAGTCACGTGGCATGCCAACCACATGACGCTGCATATCTGGAGGAAGGTCCTCTATCTCGGCCATCGGCACTTGGCAGCTCAATCTCGCCAAGTGTCGCTGGACGTTTTTTAAGGTCCGTTCCGCATCCGCAGCCGCCTCTTAGGCTCCTCGACCACGCTGTCCATGCCGTGGGAATCCATCTGGTCGTACGGGCCCAATGTCAGGAACATGATCATCATATTAGTCATTTGAATCTCATCAAAAAATATTTTTCAAAGTTCATCATTATATTTGAAAAATCCAAAAAAATCATAAAATCATAAAAATCAAAAATCTTACCAATCTTGCCCCATGCTTCATCCGGTGGTAACACTAGATCAGGATCTCCTCGGAAATCCAGTCCGGCATATGGGTAATCATCCACGACGATGATTTACGGCTCCCACCAGGTAAAGAAATCATCATCGAATGCATTCCTAGGGACTTCCCCACCCCCCAGACGTTGCATCAAGTCAGCCCACCGGCCCATGCGTGGATCACGTGGACTACTGATGGAAACTGCTACCCTAGGGTGGAGTGCGGGAACCTTCTCGAAGAAGAAAGTGCACAAGATGGTTCCAAACCCAAAGTTCTTGGTCTGCCCCCTCCTGATAGAAGTGAGTTGTTCTTTCATGTTGGCAAGGAGAGGAGTACACCAGCCAAACACTGTAGTGGGACAATCCACTGCCACGCTCATGTTTACCCGTGATGCCTGATGTAGTGAGGATGATCCGTTCACTCGACCTATGGTGAACAAGATTATCCTGAGTGACAAACTCGCCACATGTGGGATAGAGATCTGACTCCCGACCTTCCGATGACCCGGGCAATAAATCTGTACATAGTCATCTACACTGAGGCTATTCCGTGTCCTGCCCCGGGAATGCACAACCTCTCCCCTTCAGGAAAGGCCCGTGATAAAATATATATCTTCCACTTCTACCCTGAGTGGCATCTGATCAATGATGAATGCTTCCTCATCGACATCCCAATAATCAATGAGTCTCTCGAGAAAACGTGTGTTGGCTTTCATATTTGGCAATTTGAAGAACTTTAGCAACCCGCATCCCTGTAGGGCATCTAATGCCTCATCATTGTTCATAACTTCATTATCCACAGCTGAGTGCTCTCTTTCACGCCATGTGAGAGTCATCCTGGAAGAAAAAAATCATTTTCATCCGTTAGTTTTGTGTATGAAATTAGTTTGCTGTGCACACACGGGTTCCTTTGTATACAGTCACGTGTAGGGCCATCGTATACGCGAGTTCTATATAGCCAACCCGTGTGTACACCGCAAAGGAATTTTTTGCAAAAATCCAACGGTAAAACATCAATTAAACTTCCTAAAAACTATCACAATTAATTGCAAGACAAGTTTAGTGCTTACCTGGAAGTTTTCGGCAAGTTTGAACGGTTGAATAAGTCACAGGGAAGTTTGCTCCTTTTGCTCCACAATTTTTGCTCTGCAAGTCAAACGGTGAAAATGGTAAGTCCAAAATTTCTTTTTATAAGTTTTGAAAATGCTAAATTTTTTCAAAATTTTATTTTGTTTGGTTTCATGTCACTTTTAACTTGGGAGCTTGGAATGTCGATATTGGGTTGTTTTTCAGGACATTTTGGACATTTTTCGATGATTCGAGACGGTTCCATGATTGCTGACCCGTCATGGCAGGTATCGTGTTCTCACTGGCATATAGGTTAGGGACACCATTTTTCCGTTGCATTATGCATACTAGCCTCCATTTGACCGATACATCTGCCATACGGTCGACCCCATCGTGTTATGGTTCGTTAGCCATTTTCACTCGCCGATTCTTTAAATCATGACACGATGGTAGAACCATCCTTTACATGGGCATCCTAGTTAGCACCTCACTGACATTTGTTGCCCATGCTGCTTCGTTTTGAGTAGGCTCAGGAGTCCTCTGTAGTCCCGCCATGACTTATGCATTGAAGACTCATTCCTCTTTGCTTCTTCGCTTCGTTCTGGCCTTATACCCTAGAGGCTCCTACGAGTGTCGAGTTGTACTTTTGCATTGCATGTTGACCATTTGCACCTTTTGGCCTAGAGCCGGCTTCACTTGGACTCGTGTTTAAGCCAACTTTTGACCATGACGTCTGCAAAATCAACCTTGCATACCTTTGACTTCTGCAGCTTGACATACCCAGATCCGTGGAAGGAACATACCCCTGAGTGTCACTGACCAATTTTCACCTCCCTGCATTGAGTATAGGAACGTTCCTTTCCCAGGAACTAGATCATCTGTTTCACCGACACTCGTTCTTTCCATTGTACCATAGCATTCTTTTATTCTTTTTCCGGCTTATCAGAAAAAGACAAAAAAATTAAATATTCCAAAAAGAGCTGGAACAGGGACATTATTTCCATTTATTGTTGGCAGCTAGAGTCAGTCGTGTCGCCCTTGAACAAAGCACTCAAAACAAAGTCTCCTCCGCATGGGTGGGATTTAGTTTGACTTAGGTATGCCATAACCTTGTTATCGAGTCAGTTCTCCCCCGATTGGTTATCTCTTCCAATCATATGGAGGGTTCGTTCGTGCCTCCTGCATGACGAACTTATACAGATTCATCATATGCTGCCACATAGTCACATTGAGTCGTGCTTTTGTTCAAGGGAAGTTAGCCTGAGTCGGCCTTTCTGCGGTGTCTCTTGACTCATTTTTCAGTCGGCCATCCCTGGTTTTCAGTATCATGTCTATCATCACATCAGTTATATTGGTCCTTTACGCGTGCCGATTTGAGAAGGTCCCCATTGACTTCTTGCTGGCGAGTCTTGTCCTTATCGACGACGATACCTTGCTCTGAGGACAGGCCTAGAGTCGCACCCTGGCCCTATTTTCATTATTGATAGGTCACCTTGTGCTCAGCATCGATCAGTATTATGGGTCTTTGACTGAGTGGTTTCCCTTGTGTTCGACGTCAGCATACATTATCACACATTGGGATTCGTGCAGTACCTTTGTTTCCATTTGATCCTATTGGTGGATACCTCGCCTCTGTGTCAGCTTTCATTATTGGTTGGTTCAAAGGGTTTCTGCCGTACGCTAGCCACATCTTGTGTACACCGGAAACGTACTTCGGTTGGATTACTACATCTTTTTCATCCGATTCCTTCCACATTATTGGCCTACGGGTTACACTCGCGCTAGATTGATGGAGGATGCCTTAATGCCTTCCTTCTAGCGGATCTTTCCCTATCGACTCCGACTCATTGCTCTGGGGCAAAGATCTAGAGTCCATTTGGCAGTAACTTTGGGTTTGCAGTCATTAGTGGCAGATCCTTCGCGATCAACAGTGGGAAACCATCATTGTCTCCTGATCGATAGATTCTTACAGGTGTTCGACTTCAGCTCATCTATTCACACTTGTTAGATTGTACTGGGTACCTTGACGCTCATTATCATTATCGGTGAGTAGTCTCGCGTTTGTTAACGGTATACATCAATGACCGGTAATCAAATGATTTCTCACATGGTCGAATTCAGATCATTTATTCCCATGGTGTAGAAATGTACCACGGCAGTCGGTGAAGACCTCAGGTTGTATCAGCATTCATTGGTTCACTTGATAGTTGCTCCTGTTGCTGCTAGTTGATACCACTCCACCTTATATGTTGCAGTCAGTCATGGTGACATTCTATATGCTGGCACCTGAGTTTGCAGTGTAGTACCATCCTATTCCATCATGTTCAGTTGGTACCTTTTGGAATCAGTCTTTGATATCAGTGATCCATTGCATCTTTCAGCATCATTGACAGTTTTATATGTGATATGCCGACATGTACTTACTCATTATGATCAGATGATCCATTATGTATCTTCCAGTCATTTATACTTGTATACTTAGTGGATCCGCTTGTACTTGATATGCGGACATGCTTTACTTTTTCTGAGCATGGGTATGCCCGCCTCAGACAGTGTTTCTTTCTGATCTCCTTTCGGTGGCTTGGCAGGCCGAATTCTGGTGCAGTCCTCCTCGGTTTTTCGACAGAATTCCTTTCCATGTACTTACATAATATATTTCGGCCATCATGTTACCCTTCTGACCTCATACATTAGGGGGCATCTGTTATAGCTCCAAATCTCACTCTTATGGTTTGTGATGCTGCACTCATGGCCTAGGGCAACCCCTCCTTCCACACCTGGTCCAAAAATTTAAAAAACAGTGTTTTATTCCCTATACGCGACATTGCCCTGAGTTAAACGCGTGTACACGCGGGTCTGTGTATACCCAACCCGCGTGTATGTATTAAAACACTTAAAAAAATATATAATTCCTTATTTTCGGGCGGAGATCGTGGGTTTTACCTGCTGATCACCTGTTAGTGCCCGTGGCCCAACTGTTCCCAACCAACTCCTAACTAAAAAAACTACTTTGGAGATGGTATAAAATGACATCAAAGGGAAGGCCTAAGGGGGAGAGAAAAGAAGAGCAAGATTATTATGCTGAGATTTTCTCCATAGACCAGGTCTGAAGTCCTTGGTGCTTCCTGCACGTCCCCCATTCTGCATAGGAAACCCTTGTTTCCATGTGTATTGGTGATCATTCATCCTTTATGTCATCATTGAGTAAGACTTGGAAGGAGCTCTTGTTGGAGGCTTGAGGCTGGAACGAATCCGGGAGGAAGCTTTGCTTGGAGCCTGCTGAAGGTGTTCAGGTGATATCTTTCCATTATATGTACTTTATTTGCCTCTATATAAAGAAACATAGCTACAGAGCCTTTATCTACCCACCAACACCCTTGACTCGAACATACAGACGCTCCAAAACTTCTTGCCTCATAAACCCATTACCATTTAGATCAATAATGCATATCCCAAACTAACTGAGTTCTAACCATAGAGCCTTGCTCTGTTTATACATTTCCATGGTCCGCGGACCATGGGCAGGCCAACTCAATTCCTATTATTATACATTATCTTTGGGTGGACAACCCTTTGACTTGACTCATTAGAATTCATGCTCCACGCACTTTACAGAGTCCTTACCATACCTATCGCCAAAATTGTAGGCTTTGAGACACATTTACGTGGGCCCTCTGCTACCCAATAGTCCCCCAACATCATCATCGTGACTCATCCCAAGTCACTTGGTTGGTGCAATAATCTTCACTCAGAGGTCAGTCAGCAATTTCTGTGTTTCAGTTGTACTTTCAACAAACTCTGTGGCTATCCTCTATGCCTGTTCTACGTGAGTCGCTGATGCATCTGTATCACTTGTTGTTGCTTGTCCGGGATCACATACTTCCTACATGTGTGCTAACTTTCCTTTCATGGCTATAGAGACCGCGAATGCTTCATCAAGCTAGGGGTGGATGCATTCTTTAATCACTGCCATGTTTTTTTGCGCAACATCAACTTGTGCCTTGAGAGCCTAGGCCTCCTTCATTTTAGCCAACCGCTGCATGATAGCGATTGTCTATGTAGCCCTTGGCTTATGTCATAAGCTTGTTGCAACTCCCGTGCTTTGGATTTCTACTCGATGTATGGTTTGGTCTTCCTGGATGGAGGTGAGCATAAGGAGGGACTGATCTAACAATCCCCAGAAATCTTGGATAGCATGCTTTATCATTTCCAGTCCGGCCTGAATTTCGTTGCGGTGTCGTTCATGAACTTCTAGAGGTGTGGGTGGCTGCTCCTTCATTCTTAGCTCTAGAATTTGTAAATTTAATTCCAACTAAGCCTTGACAACCTCCTCTTGGGCCATATGGAATCCTGCGGCCATGTGATGAATCTTGGCAGTTGTGGGAAGGTCCTCAGGGATAGCTAGCTCTAGTACATTGCTACAAGTCTCCATCATGGCTTGTTCTACTTCCTGGTAGTGTGTGACCAAGTCATCATGTTGGAGAGTGACCTTCTCCAAATTTTCCTTGTGCTCCATCAAGGTTTAGAGGGCACGCCTTCCCTGGCACGAAGCTCATTAGTTACCTCATCTTGTAGTTTGTATAGTGTTTTTCTTGGAAGGGCAGCTAGATTCAAACCCCAACTACACTCCTCGCTTGCGACTTCTACTAGGACAGTGCCTACTGGCAACACTAAGCTGTTCATTGTGTGAGTGCGGACCATCTGCTCGGCCACTACTGTGTCCGATGCTAGATTTAGGATGACCCCACCCAGGGGTCGCACCTGTAATGCCTGCAACTATGTTCGGATCTCCCCCAACATAGTTGTCTATTTTGTGATTACTTCTACCAATGCACCAGTAGGGACACTGCTCGCTGGCTGGCTGCTGTCAATAAAATATTTCTCCAAAGCCTTCGTTGTTTTTGACCTTTTGCGTGTGTGCGACGATTCCTTGCTACATGGCATATTGACTTAGGTCGATTCTGTAAGATGGGTCGTGCATTCCTGTGTCTCCTTTTCCCTTTGCGTGTCCTGGTCCAAGGAAAATTCTTGATCTATCATGGTCTCTTCGGTTATCGGTTCCTTGGTTGCCTCCTGTTGCAAAGCTGCCTTTTGTCCCTGTCATGCCTTTTATTCCAATTTAGTGAGTCGTTGCTAGAGTTCCTTTCTTCGCTGATGTGCTGCCATTTTTTCTAGGACAGCCTTATCTAGGGTGCACCACTCTGGAGGCCATGTTACTGATACCTCATAAATGGCATAGTCTGTTGCAATGAATGGAATTGTCACCCATGCTCTCTTTGGATCCTTCCGCACCCAGATATATAAGTTATGCATATCCGCTTTTAACTTGGCTGTGATTTGAAAATTTTTATATATCATTGGAGACATCCGTGGTCTACGAGCGATCCATGTCCGGATACTCCCTTCCATGAAGGTCCAAAAAATCTTGATTTAAGAAACCCTCGCTGTGTCGTTTGTAGCCCAGAGAAAAGTATACTGCACTACTTCAAGTAGGCTATCCTCAATGTTGGGAAACTGGCTACACTATGGAAGTTCTCCTACACCCAAAAGGATTGATAATAGCAACCATGAATAATGAAATGTCTTACCTTTGTCCTTTGCTTCCTCACAATTTGTCAAAAATTCGTCGCATAAAAATTGTGCCTAGTTGAACTGAACCCCTTCTGCGCACTGCTCCACAAGTGCAATGACAGGAGCTGGAACCTTATCTACATGACACTTCCTCATGAGTTTATTGGCTAGTAGCTGAGTGGAGACTCACACTGCGCGGTCATTGATGCTTTCTATCACATACCCGCGCTTTCCCTTTTCTAGCTGATATTTAGCCTTTATTTTTTCTGCGAGGCCCACCTCACTACTTGTTCCGGCTATGTCTGTGGGGTCATTCGCTTTAACCGACAGGTGTGTAATTTGGTGGACTAAATCGGTTGTGATCAGAATCGACTCTTCTAACCAGAGATACCCATCATGTATCAGACAGAGCAACTATCGGATCACAAATATGGTGATGGTAGCACGGTGATAGTGGCTTATCCACCACAGATTGAGTAAGCCCACCTTTTCCACAACTAGTAACCATTTCCGTGGTAGTAACTTATCTGTGGCCAATTGGGGGAACTTTTCACTTTCCAATAGAAAACAATCTTCAGACTTAATACTTGGTATGTGGCCCAGTGGAAAACCATCAAACCTTATCTCGTCTGGGAGAAGTGGGGTTTGTAGCATACTCTTTGCAATGTCCAAGTCCTTCGATATTTTGGTCGTCCCATTCCATGAAGAGACATATTGGGGTGATGAAGGCAATTGGAACACATCTTCTTCTTCCTCATCCTGTGCCTCAATCTGGTCAATTAGGGCTTGTAAATCTTCGTCATCCTCGGCGGGTTTGGTGGTGACTACTTTACCCTTTTCTACTAATGACCTTCTGTTGAATCTCGATGATACCCTGACTATCCCTATCATCTGCTTGTTTTTCCAAGGTCATGGTGTGCATGGGGACTTTGGAACCTCGAGGGCCGGAGTCATGTCATCTGGCTCTTCTTGGGTTGGATGCAGTTCCTCTGCGAACCATGCTTAGGTTCTGGCCATGGTACTCATGGGGTGCCTAGTACCCAAGTGTTTGTTGTTCTTCACTGGTTCAAATCAAAAATATCCCAGTGCCATCCACAGGTTGTCGGAGGAGCACATAACTTTGAATAGATCCCTTCACTCCACTTTCAGTTTAGTACCAATGTCTAGGTGGCAGATCTTTTCAGATCTTACTCGGAACTCCCATCTTAATGGCTCGCTGCCTGCTCCTCCCTGCCATAACTTAAATTTCTTGTCAACAATAGTGATGTTAATGGTCACCTTTTGACCTTTCGTCATGGTAGTGCAACCCTCCAAGCGCAGCCGCGATCTTGCGAACCAAATGACTCTGTATAGAACCTATTTTCCACACAAGCTTCCCACGGACTTGTTTATAGTCCCCCGCCTTCTTTCAACTGCTTGGGGTGCTTAGACTGTGCTTTCTACAGCTATTCAGTTGGTCGCACCCCAAGTGTGATGTCTCAGCTTTCCTGCTAGTGCGGGCTATGAGAACCTTTTGAGTGCCTTTGGAGCTTTTATTTCTTCATGCATTGTTGTGTGGGTTGTATCTTTTTGTAGGCATGGGCACAGCCATGATAGGAGGATCACGGCCTATTCTAGTTCTATGGGAGGCCCGATCGAGCCTAGTTCCCTTATGTGTTGATGCACACGGTTGATGTGGGCATCTCTACTTATCATCCTACTGATTCCCTCCCCTATTAGCATGCTTTTCTTTCTTAGTCGTGCCCATTGTTTATTAACTTTGTGAGGCCTGCTACAACCTTGCTTTTTTTGGGCTTCCTTCTACCTTCTATTATAGGCCCATCAAACCTGTGGCATCCACAACTTCCCATTGGGTCACTTTATCAGGTGGATGTTGTGTGTGCTTCCCCCTAGTTCCCTCCTGACTTTGTCGCACACAGCTGGTGAACCAAATTATTTGGGTGACTTCTGGCTTCTGATTTTTATCTGGTTGGGTGTCTACACAACATACACCTGTAGCCTACATTGGCGATGGATGCTTACCTTGTTTTTCCCTACAACCCATGCACGCACCTGCCTTTGACATCTACGCCACTTCCGCCGCATCTTTGGGCATGTACCCCCTCCTGAAGCAATTGTTGCGTGCAATGCCTCGGTGGATACTTCCTGCGGCATTTGTCTCAGCTTCGTCGTTTTGCATTGGTCGACTAGTTCCTCCACTTTCATGGCAACCTCACCAGTTGGCCGCTCTCTATTGTTACACAGTGTAGTGATCTAACCATCCTGTTACAATTTAGTGTCTTTACCTCATTTAATCAGTTTTTCCATCGTTCAGTCTCCTCATATGAATCCGATGTGCAAGAAGTATCGCACTCCTAAGAGATTTTTCCATCCTTTGTGGGATTCACTTGATCCTGATCTTGTGCCATTATCTGGTAGATGTAGTCTAGTTCATCATCACTGTCCTCGTCGGGAACTGGTTCGGTGTAGTGCTCTCCTTCAGCTGGTTCAAGTGGAACTATTACCTATAGTGACTTCTTTTCAAACGTCATTTTTCGTCTTTTTAAGTTGATGACCCCATTCATGTCCGTGGCCCAATCAATTCATAGCAAGGCAGGGTAGGGATTACTGTCATCCACAATTTCTATTATATCGAAGTTTGCCTGCATACTTACACCTTCAATGTCCACTATCACCCCTTGCAGTCAGCCCATCGGTAAGATATTTTACTGGTTGGCCATCCTTAGTTGAATTAGAGAACACTGAATTGTGGGCCTACCCATGCATTCCCATGTTTGTTTAGGTAACACATTTGCATCTGACCCTAAATCCAAAACGACCTAGTCCATCTCGTACTCGTCAATTTGCACTGTCATTCACATCTCCCGTCCAATGTGCAGAGCATGTCCTTCCAGTTTCCGGACTACGGGCGGCTCTTCCGACCTTGTGCACTTAGTGATCAGCTCTTGTAGTCATTTAACGGCCTTACTATCATGCAACAGCTTCATACATGTCTCTCAAAATGTAGTAAGCATAGAGGGATCCATCCTTGGCTCGATTGGGTCCCTTCTACCTGGAGTAGAGACTTCTATGAAGCTCTTCTCAGGTTCATTAGGCGTCTTCTTCCCTTGTTCCACCTTAAAGTTAGGTTCCCTTGTAGGGGCATCACAACCCTTCACATCTTTTGCAAACCCTTTCTCTGCATCTCCTTTTGTGGTTACACTGCTCCTCAGTACCATGTTTATGCTAGGATCTTCTTTGCGTAGTTTCGACCTCATCATTTGGACATTTTGAGTTGGAGTGGGTTGTAACACTCCCTTTTCATGCATCTGGGAAATTAACATTGAAGAATCTACCATTTCATGGTCAAACTGTTCACAGTATGGACAAGATATCCTTGTTGGGTTAGTGCAGTCATGAGCATAGTGTCCTGGCCCTCCACAGTTATAACAGATTAGCTATCCGTGCCCTCGTCTAGGCCCCATTCCTCTTCCTCAGCCATGTCCTTGAAATCCTCCTTGTGTACCTATGGTTGGGTCGAAACCTCACACTTCAGCTTACACTCGGTATGCTAGGGTCCTTTCCATCATTAAGTCATAACTTCGACACGTTCACTCATCGTGACCCACTAATCTACAAAAGTTGAAATACGGCTGCTGCGGTGTCTGGGTATACTTATCCAATAGGTGGTAGTTATCTGTTGTGTGCTTTCCACCCACTTAAAAAATCGCGCACCAGAGTGTGGGTGCCGCACTTGGCCCTGCTTGTACCTCCAGCTTTAATGGCATCGGACCCCCCCTGCTAGATAGTTCACGAAGACGGGGCAGTGGTCCTTGTCGTGTCCTTGACTTTTCCATTTAATGCATCCTATCTCTGTACGTGCCTCTGGTCAGGTCGCCCTTTCTTGCTTCAAGCTTTGCATTTCTAAGCTCGGGTTTTGTAGCTGTGCATGGATTTGCTAAACTCTCGACCCCAGGTCTAGTATTGGGGTTTCATGCAACCTCATTACTATTTCTAATGCTTCAGCTTGGGTTGAGATCTTTTGCTGTGATAGCGCCATCCTCATATGTGGTGTCAAAGATGCCACAAGCCACACACAATGTTGCGTATCTGTCAATGTCATGCTAGCCTCGCGGATGGTGCTTTTCAATCTCTGATCCAGATCCCACGGGGTTTCACCAGGTAACATTGTGATATCCTTGAACCCAATAACCGATTGTACCTTTGATTTTGATCAACCAAATTCTCTATTCAATGCATCCTAGATCATCGTTATTCCCGCATTCGGATGATTGGTTGAGTACTTTATATACCACGTCAACGCGCGGTCCTGCAGCGTGCTAACTAGAGTAGCCTTTTTTATGTTATCATCCGTTATGCCTTGAGCTTCCCATACAGCCTTTACCATAAACGAGAACTGACCTGGTTCCTTATTTCCTATGCCCTTAAATACCGGCAACTTGACTGCGCTCGCCATCCCAACCTTCGGCAGTGGCGGAGGTTGGGTCGATGAAGATGGTTTTGATGTAGGTGAAGTAAGTGATGGCATGGATGGAGGTGGTATCAGTGGAAAGCACCCCTTAATCAACCAGACTACACTTCTTGCAGAGAACCCTATGAGCACCTCCTCACTTTCTTGTGAAACAAAAATTAGAGGACTGTTCTCTAATCCTTATATTCCTCGATAACCTCTTCCGCTTTGTGTTATGCCAGACATCAATAAACGTGCATAATCTTTTTTTCACACAACAGCATTTGAATCCAAGTATTCAATGATTTGATATACCTACCCTGCGGTCCTTGGAGAAAGTGCCTTTCTGCTTCACTATAACTCATAGTTGTGTCGATCATGAACTCAATGATAAACCCCCTATTACCTGATCCAACCAGTGATCTATTACACGTGTGATTTTATCTTCTGATGCTTCTAGCCGGCGCACCAATTCTAGAGTCCACACAATAGGCTGATCTAATCTGCACCTCCCCACGCTGTCGGCTAACCTCGTGATCCACTTATACAACTATATGGGTAATGTCGCGAAGAAGGTCTCGTGGGTATCTGTGTATACGTAATGATCCAACCACTCTTCCTCTGATATCTACGTGTTTCTGTTTTCCTAAACTATGAACTCGTGAAGCTTCTGATCCAACCAATCTTCAAGCTCTTTCTTTATAGGGTTCCAGTGTTCTAACATCAGACATCCCTTAGGCAGATAGTGGTCCTGGCAATGGAACCATTTGTTGGCTTATATGGGCCTGTCCGAGGTTCGGAAGAGTGATTTAGCCAGACAAATCCTGCAGCTACTGGCTCTTTCGGCAACAACCCACAGAGCGTGAACTGAGGTCTCACCTGAGTTAGCAAGGGATGGTGTTGGAACCAGGTTTCTGCACCCTTCCGATGTTTTGATGTGGTATGGAGGGTTCGCGTGCCATTCTGTGGCCTCGTGCCACTTTGCTTCTGCGTAGATCCAAAACAAGGCAATTCCTTAATACTTATTGCTAATGAGTTGTTATGGATCAGATCTACTTTTCACGGTCTTTAAGCAAACATTTAATAGACATAACTAGTGTGCGCACCCAGAAAAGTTATAGATTTGCATACATTCATAACATAAGCATAAGCATACAGATCAAACAGATATATCAACCATAGATTAACCAGATCCATGATACACAGTATTTCATAACCCACTTATCTTTTATTCAACTCTTTCACCAATACAACCAAATATGCCCTACGCACTCAGCTGTAGGGGTCCTTGCACACAACTACGGACTCTACCAAGCCTCTACGCACATAGCTGCAGAGCCTCTATCTACCCAACAACACCCTTGACTCAAACTTACAAACGCTCCAAAATGTCTTGCCTCATAAACCCATTACAATTCATATCAATAATGCATATCCCAAACTAACTGCCTTCTTACCATAGAGCCTTGCTCTATTTATACATTTCCATGGTCAGGATACCATGGGCAGGCTGACTCACTTCCTATTATTTTACATTATCTTTGGGCATATAACCCTTTGACTGGACTCATTACAATTCGTGCTCCGTGCACTTCGCGGAGTCATTACCATACCTTTCCCCGAAATTGCAAGCTTTGAGCCCCAAACCCATTTACACGGGCCCTCTGTTACCTAACATCACTATTCGATTTTACCTTTTCCTGACATATTTCTCCCTCTTTATCTCCTGGAATGCTTCTTCTGGCTTCTGCTCCATTGGCTCTATGACTTCACGCAACTAATAATGCTCATTTTTCTCTGCTCGGTTAATAATGAACACCCCCTCATAGGATTTTAGCTCTAGCTAGGGTGCTGCATATGAGACCTCATGGTACCACCACAACAAATTTTTTATTTCATATCTTCTCTTCACACTGTCTGCTGCAACTTGTGTTGAGATTTTGCAAGACCATTCCTGTTGTCCGTGAGATCCCAATCTTCAAGGTACCCTAGAGACGACTTGCTAACTGCAATTCCACCATTTGTCTCTGTATTCACAACTGTTCCGTTATCTTTTATGGTTCGCAAACCAGCCCATGGATGAGGCCATGACATCCGAACCAGTTCTACTTCATGTTTACAAATTTCCAGCACATCCCCTACTGTCGATGCTGAACTCTGCGCAGTGCTTACAACTATCAATACCGTATTCTTCAGATGGCCCCGCATCTCCATTGGCCCTGCTGCAGCTCTCGCACTTCGGTTTCTACTTTTTTTATGGTTGGGTCTTCTTCAAGGGAGGTGAGCGTAACGAGGGACTGATCTAACAGTGCCAAGAAATCTTGGACAACGCGCTTTATCATTTCCAGTTCAGCTTGAATTTCGCTGCGGCGCTGTTCTCGAACTTCCAGAGGTGTGGGCAGCTGCGCCTTCAGTCTTAGATCTATAATTTGTAAATTTAATTCCCACTTAGCCTTCGTGGCCTCCTCCTGGGCCGTACAGAATCCTACGGCCATGTGATGAATCTTGGCAGTTGTGGGAAGGTCCTCGGGGGTAGCTAGATCTGGTACCTTGCTGTAAGCCTCCATCACCGCTTGTTCTACTTCCTAGTAGTGTGCGACCAAGTCATCATGCTGGAGAGTGACCTGCTCCAAATTTTCCTTGTGCTCCATCAATGTTTGGAGGGCACGACCTTCCCTAGAATGAAGCTCATTAGTTACCCCATCTTATAGTTGGTATAATGTTTCTCTTGGAAGGGCGGCCAGATTCAAACTCCAACTACACTCTGTCCTTATGACTTCTGCTAGGACATCACCTACTAGCAATGCTAATGTGTTCATTGTGTGAATGTGCACCGTCTGCTCGGCTGCAACTGTGTCCACTGCTAGATTTAGGATGACCCTGCCTAGGGGTCGCACTTGTAATGCCTGCAACTATGCTCGTATCTCCCCCAACACATTTGTCTATTCTGTGATTAGTTCTACTAATGCACTAGTAGGGACATTGCTCGCTGGCTGGCTACTTTCAATAAACTCTTCCTCCAAAGCCTTCTTTGTTTTTTAATTTTTGCGTGTGTGCAATGATTCCTTGCTAGGTGGCCGCTTGACTTGGGTCGATTCTGTAAGATGGGTCATGCGTTCCTGTGTCTCCTTTTCCCTTTACATTTCTTGTTCCAAGGCTAATTCCTAATCTACCATGGTCTCTTCAGCTATCGGTTCCTTGGTTGCCTCCTGCTGTGAAGCTGCATTTTGTCCTTGTTGTGTCTTTTCTGCCAATTGGGTGAGTCACTACTGGCGTTCCTTTTTCCGCTGCTGTGCTAACATTTTTTCTAGGATGGCCTTGTCTGAGGCATGCTACTCTGGGGGCCATACTACTAATATCTCGTAAATGGAAGCATCTATTGCAGTGAACGGAACTGTGACCCATGCTCACTTTGGATCCTTCCCCGCCTAGATATATAAGTTATGCATATCTGCTTTGAACTCGATTGTGCTTTGAAAATTGTTGTATATCTTTGGAGACATCCATGGTCTATGAGTGATCCATGCTCAGATACTCCCTTCCATGAACGTCCAAAAAACCTTGATTTCAGAAACCCCCGTTGTGTCCTTTGTAGCCCAGAGCAAAGTATACCTATCCTCAATGCTGGGAAACTAGCTACCTTGTGGTAGCTCTCCTGCAACTAGAAGGTTTGATAATAGCAACCATGCACAATGAAATGTCTTACCTTTGTCCTATGCTTCCTCACAATTTGTCAAAAATTCGTCGCATAAAAACTGTGCCCAGTTGAACTAAACCCCTTCTACGCACTGCTCTGCAAGCACAATGACAGGAGCTGGCACCTCATCTAAATGACACTTCCTCAGGAGTTTACTGGCTAGTATCTGAGGGGAAACTCGCACTACGCGGTCATTGATGCTTGCTATTATATACCCACACTTTCCTTTTTCCAACTGATATTTAGCCTTCATTGTTTCTGCGAGGACCACCTCGCTACTTGTTTTGGCTATGTCTGTGGGGTCGTTCCCTTTAACTGGTAGGTGCATAATTCGGTGGACTAAATTGGCTGTGATTGGAATCAGATCTTCCAACTAGAGATACCCATCATGTATGAGATAGAGCAATTGTCGAATCACTAATATGGTGATGGTCGCGTGGTGTTAGTGGGGTATCCACCTCAGATTGAGTAAGCCCGCCTTTTCTACACCTAGTAACCATTTCTGCGGTAGCAACTTGTCTGTGGCCAATTGGGGGAACTTGTCGCTATCTGCTAGATCCCAATATTTGAACTTGATACTTGGTATGCAGCCCAGAGGCAAACCAGAAAACCTTATCTCGTCTGGAAGAAGCGGGGTTTGTAGCATACTTTTTGCAGTGTCCAGGTCCTTCAGTATTTCGGTCATCCCATTCCACGGAGAGACATATGGGGGTAATGAAGGGATTTGGAATGCATCTTCTTTTTCCTCATCCTATGCCTCAATCTGGTCAATCAGGGCTTGTAAATCTTTGTCGTCCTCGGCGGGTTCCGTGGTGACTGCTTTGCCCTTTTTTATTGTTGATCTTTTGTTGAATCTCGGTGAAACATTGACTGGCCCTATAGTCTGCTTGTTTTTCCGAGGTCACGTTGTGCGTGGGGACTTTGGAACCTTGGGGGCTGGAGTCATGTCATCTTGCTCTTCTTGGGTTGGATGCAGTTCCTCCATAGAAAATTTTAGGGGCGAATGTTCGCCCTTTGGCGAAATTAAGGGGTTTTAAATTTTTAGTGGGCGAATATTTTGTATCATAGTACATTTTTATAAATCACCTCAAATAGCCCACCTTATTCTAAGGGAGAGAGTAAAAAAGGTAAATTTAGCCCTTGAAATTAGGAGTTACAACCTTCCATTCTCCCATTTTCAAGAATAGATTTTATTTAAGTGAATCCATTCACCCATTTTCAAGAATAGGTTTTATTTAAGTGAATCCTATGGGCCAAATACCATATTTATAAAATAGGTATGGTAAATTAATAAAAATATAAATAAATGAGAGGTATGGTAAATAAATAAAACATTTTTTATATTTACTCCATAAGTCACCTTATATACATGCAAGGGTGTAAACAAATAAAAATATAAGTCAAGTGGAGGTATGGTAAATAAATAAAACATCTTTTTATACTTACTCAAAAGGTATGGTAAATAAATAAAAATATAAATAAACTAGACGTATGGTAAATAAATAAAACCTCTTTTTATATTTAGTCCATAACCCTCATTCTATTTATGAAGGCTCAAGAAAGAGGTTTTATTTAAGTGAATCCTATGGGCCAAATACCATATTTCTAAAAGAGGTATGGTAAATTAATAAAAATATAAATAAACGAGAGGTATGGTAAACAAATAAAACGTTTTTTTATATTTACTCCATAAGTCACTTTATATTTAAGAACATTCAAAAAATGCGTTATATTTAGGTGAAACCTATGGACAAAATACTATGGGACAAATACCATGGACTAGATTGTTATTAATACCATGCAAAAAAACATTATTAACCCTAATATTAGTATTAATAAAAATAAAAATGGCACATTGTATTGACCCATGGTATTCACCAAAATGGCACCTGGTATTGAAACATGGTATTCACGAAAATGGCACATGGTATTGACCCATGGTATTCACCTAGAATGTAGCCTATTTAAATGGGGGAATTAAACCAGCATAGATCCATCTTTACTTTGGATCTACTAACCCCCAAGAGGTATCAAATATCGTGATATGCAAACTAACATAGAGTGAAAAAATATTTGATCCCTCTCGGGGGTGGATCAAGAGTAAAAATGGATGTTGTAATTTAATGTATGTTAAACATTTTAGCTTGGTTAAAATAAAAAATAAAATAAAAATCAACTATTAATTTTATTAATTTTTATAAATTACTAATAGTAACTTTTAAGCTCCAGGTTTATAATAACCCATGGTATTGACCCATGGTAATACCAAGATCTTACAAGATTTTATAATTGAGTAAAATATTCGCCATGCCTGGTGAGAGATTCGCCAAAAAATTATATATTATATTATTGGTAAAATCGCCTTCCATTTTTCCTATATACCATGGAGATTCGCCCATTTATTATACATATAAATTTAGGGGGGGTTCTTAAAATTTTCCCTAAGTTCCTCCACAAACTGTGCTTGGGGTCTGGCCATGGTACTCATGGGGTGCCTAGTAGCCAAGTGTTTGTTATTCTTCACTGGTTCAAATCACAAATATCCCAGTGTCATTCACAGGTTGTTAGAGGAGCATGTAACTTTGAATAGATCCCTTCCCTCCAATTTCTGTTTAGTGCCAGTGTCTAGGTGGCAGATCTTTTCGGATCTTACTCGGAACTCCCAGCTTAATGGTCCGCCGCCCGCTCCTCCCTACCATAACTTAAATTTCTTGTCAGGAATAGTGATGTTAACGATCACCTTTTGACCTTTTCCCAACATGAAACATTGTGTGATCATTGACCTTATGTTTGTGTTTGATCGTGTAAAGGAATGAACAGGACTACGTTTATGCATGAGGAAAGTATTGAAGTGATGGTAACCTAAATGACTAATAAATACTACATGAAGAATTAGATTTTGCATGAAACAAGTGACAAATGAAGAGAAGTCAGAGTTCTACCAGTGTGTCACCAAGTGTTTTCATTGCAATAAGAATGCTCTAAAATTTTACCTACAATTGAATTTTGGAGCCCACTGTGGATCTTGAAATCGATCATTCCATGGTCACTTCTTAATCGGACAAGATCACTTGCTCGCACAAGCATAGTTTGTAGCAAGGTCATGAGAAGATTCGTTTATGCAAGTTCGAACAAGCATAGCACAGTCCATCAAGATAATGGCTATGCAATTTTCAACCAATGTTGATAGTTAGGGCACGTTGTTATTAACAATCCCTTAGTTTTGGCTACATTTGTACCTCTACTTTGGTGAGCTTTTCGAATTGTCTCTTTTGCGCACCTTTGCTTCATGAGTGTCATTTTATGCTTTCGACTATCACTTTTTCTTACTTTCACATTCCTTAATTTGATTTTCATGTTATCTTCTCTCTGACATGTGTCACATTTCTGTATTCAAGCTTTGCAATCCATAATGAATTAAACAAAATATTTCGGTAGAAATCACATGAGAGAATTTTTTGGCCGATGCGTTTCGAACCAACAAGTGTGGTTCATCATCAGATTGCCACATTCACTAACATTCACATATTGCAAGTGTCATTAACCCTTATGTGTTCATATAGTAAATGTCATATTTTGGCATGTGGAGTGGCACACAATGCACAAAATCTACTTTTTGTGTGTTTCAAGGGGTAATATTTGTGTTAATGAGTTGTACTTACCATTTAAACATGTATCACACTCATTCGCAAAGTCTGAATCATTGTCACATAAGTGTCGTCATAGTCTTCACAAAGTGTATCTTTGATGTCTCACTTGTCCTAATTTGTCGCAAAGTTGTTGCACTTAGGGAAGTATGTTTCTCACGTGTTTTAGATGACCTATGGTATGTCATCAAGTGTTCTAATTTTGTAATCACAATCAAGTCTTTTCATTTTTCACATCAGTTGCATGGATCCCTCACTTTTTCAAATTTGGAAAACCTCGCAACCAGACAATCTATCCTCATCCAACCCTCCTTAACTGTGCATTATGTAGTATCAACCCTGAAGATACAACTCTACCTCTTGGCACATTATAATGCATAGTTCCTTCTTTCCAATACTGTGCACTACACAATCACAGTGCTCAAACTCAGCCTCTGACCTAAAAAGCTATGCAGTTTCTCTCTCCTTCCTAGACAATACGACACAATGTGTAGTCTCAATGCTCAAGTATGAGACCTAATATTTTGAGCTGGACAATTACACAATCGCCTGGCTTCCTCTACCCTCCAGAATTAAAAAGTGGGAAAAATCAATTCTCAATCCTTCATCTTGGTTCCCTAAGATCCCCAACTATGCAATCTTCTTTCTTAGTCCAACCCTCAATTACGTGTTGTGCAGTGTGAATGTTGAAGCCTCACCCTTAACTTCATGAGTTGTAGAATTACATAGTCACTGAGCCTCTCCCTCAACCTGCCACTTGGTTGAGGCTAAGTTAGTGGATCACCATGAAACATATTATACTAGGGATTTATCGAACACATGTCATCTAATTATGAGTGGATTGCAGATGCAGGTACTCTATAATGCATATATTTATGATGAAGGAGATGGAGAAGGAGGACATTCTAGAAGACACCTAAGGAGTTGCGGAGATAAGATGATCATGAGGAAAGAATATGAATGAACACTGGATTAAAATAGAAGATGGAAGATCAAGACCAGATTGAAGACTCCTTATCTTAAATTCATGACGAGGAAGTTTAAGAGATTGCGCCATAGTTTCAAGAAGACACAAATAAGGCAAGAAAAATACCTAACTTGACATTTCCATGTGATTATGTAGTCCATGTCATCAGCTTCATGTCATGATCCATCATGTGCCACATATCCGTGGATCATCTAATCCTATTGTAACATCACTGGTGGACATTGCATGTAATAAAAGTTAATAAAGGAAAAATAATAACCATAGTTGATGGAACAATTATTACAAGTTGAATTTTGGGAAAGACATCCTAATGTGGGTGTTTATTGGTTTATTATTGCTAACAAAATTGGAAAAGGAAATGTATAAGGCTTTGGAAAGGAAAAATGGGATTTTTGGCACATTTATTTGTGAAAATATTCGAAATTAGGAGAAAATCAAGGTGAGGTCATAGGTTGCATGCGAGGAGGAAAATGAAGGAAAATAATGGACAACGAAGAAAATAGAGGCCTAATTAATAAAAAGGCTTCTGAGGATCAATTGGTACCTTTTGTCAGTTTAGTTTTCGAGCTCTCTCATTATAACCTCTCTCACTCTTGGACACTTAGAGTTTTCTTAGAGAACTTTGGAATTGGATCAAGAAAGGAAAAGAAGGCAAGAGGAAGGAAGGAGTGAGCATGAAAGAGCAAGATCAAGTAGCTACAATCGAATTCTTTGAAGGTATCAATTTTCCTATGTATTTTCCTTGCTATATTTGACATTCATGGCATTACATGTGGTTCTTTGTTGTTATGGCATGGGATTTTCTGGTTGTTACAGTCTTCTCAACCTAGCCTTGCCATTTTCAGATAGCCATGGTGTGATGGGGTTCTCATGTTTTGGTTGGGATGGATTTACAAATGGATTCGAAGGTAAGGGAGGTGGATCTCTGAGATAAAGAACACATGGCCAAGTGATCCCTAAACTATATTGTTATTTGCTGTAAAGCCGCTAGACTAGTGATGCTTCAATCAAACTATGGATTGCAGTAAATCCAGGTATTTTGTGGCTCGATGGGCCTAGGAATCCTCGGCTAGTTAATTGTGGGATATACGGTAAATCCTAGAGGTTTTCTCCCTTTATTAGGCCTAGAAATCCTTTCTAGTGTATTCTGTGATATACAATAAAGGCTAGAGAGTGGAGCCTCGGTATAGGGCCTAGTGATCTGGTGTCAATTGTGGTAAAGCCTAAGAGACTAGGTGAAAGGAAAATTCTTCGCGGTGTAGGTGGAGAAATATTGTGGCTTCCATGCTTTGCTTTGGCCTAGTGGTCTAGTGGAGTTCATGGTAAAACCTGTTAGTACATGTTTATGGTATTCACCCAGTGATCTGGTGTGGATTGTGGTAAAACATGGTCTCTATTAATGAGGGTGATGAGGTTTAACCTCAGAATTTTCTACTTGGTTCTTTTGGTTTGACTCCCAAATTAATGGTTGGAATATGGCATGAGGGTGATTGGCTGAAGAGAGATCTGGACCAATCAATCTATGGTTGGGCGGAGTGTGGTAGTCCCATGCTGGGTTGGCTTTTGCATTCATTAAGAGGTTCTTCAATCGACATCTTATGTGTAAATGTATTGTTTTATATGTAGATTTTATGGTTGATGTATCCTTGATATTGTTGTTGTTATGATGCTCGTTATAAGCATGTATTATGACAGTGATGATGTATGGCGCTCCTCATGTTTTGATTTGTAAATGAATGAAAAATGTATCTATGAACTAATAGATGATAATGTAGATAATGATATAAGGTAACAATGTGTCTAAGTGATTCTCAGAGAAGTATGAGACCCCTATGCTCAGACATGTTATTTAAAACTATAGAGTACATATTTGTCACATGTTTGATGAAATTTCTATCATTTATAGTATTGTTAAAGTCAGGTACTTATTTTGTTGTTATCTTTCAGTTCTGAAAGTGCCATTAAGTTCTCAATAGTGACCTGGACTCTGGGCCTAAAAAAGTGGCACAAATCCTAGAGTTGCAGGCATAGTTTTAGGATAAATGTCCCCACATGCATGCATACCCATGTTGTGGGAGAGTCTAGATCATCCTTGACACATGCATGTCCATATTAAGGGAGTGTTTGGGGGTTTAATGGTCTCAAAATGTAGTGGGACCCAGGGACTAGTTAACTGAGTGATTGGGATGGCTCCCATGATTCAAGTTTCTAATGTGGAAGGTATGTATGGTGTGTTTCCATTGGTTCCACTTCCTTAACGTGAATGAGGAAGTTGAATCCCATTAAAGTGGACACTGGTCGCATATTTACCTCGGTTGGCTAGTTACTTGGGTAGATGTGGGATGAGGGCATTACAAAGTGGTATTAGAGCATGGTTCACCCATTGGAATGGATGGTTGGTGTGTTTCGGTCATGCATTTGTGTTAGCTGCACATGTGTTAAGAATCCTTGTGGTCTATGTGCTTGTTGGATATGCATGGCGTCAGTCATGGTTGTAGTGATGTCGCCATGTGAAAGAGGATGTTGTCATTGTGAAGTGTGTCATCATGAGTGTATAATTCGTTACATGTTTTTTATTCTTGCGTATTTTATATGTACATGGGTATGATTGTTTTCATGCATGAGGTCATGGTATGTGTAGTTGATATGGTCATGCATTGATGAATCGACTCTAGCTAGAATGATATTTATGTGTTGATAGACCTATTTGTTATATGTTTATATGATGTTATGATTATGTTTTCACATCTCTTACGTTGATTTGGTTGATCTTGCAGATGTCATATCCTTCCCGAATTTTGGTACGGTATGTTGGTTTATTGTGATTTGGTTTAGTTGACATGGTATGCCTTGAATGAAAAGGATCAAAATGACTAGCAAGATGCTGGGCTACAAATATTCTCCATATGAATTAGATGAGTATCTTTGTAATGGGCATTCTTCTGACTTAGGAGACACATTGAGAAGCCTGAATGAAGAAATTAAGATTTGTAAGGAAGACAATGTCAAAATCATGCATGCATAAGAGAAACATCTAAAGATTAATACAATACTCCTTCATATTTTATAATAATTGCAGTGATAGGGACCACTTCAGATCAGCCATGGGAAGGAGGACAAAACTAATGGGGCATATGGAACTAGGTCTCATGGTGGACACATGTTGGATAGAGATAACACAATGAAAGATGGCAGGTTATTGGATACTCTAGATATGAGAGCTGATCGACATAGGTAATACTATAGTTCCAATTCTAATAGTCATTATGATCATCATCATTATCATCCTTACAAGAGGAGTGATAGGGAATAATATCTAGATGAGTTATTTGAGTTGCATGAGTACACAAAAAACATGAAGGCTAGAATTTTTATTTAGCCTGAAATGTAATGCAGATATATTGTGGGAAGATGTGAAGTGAATCAAAGACACTAGAATGGAGGACTTGAGTTGGAATCAGTTCAAGAGTATTTTCGGGAAGAAGTACTTCTGAGAAAGGCACTACGATGGTAAGGTCAAAGAATTCTATGAGCTAAATATGGGATCAATGATAGATGAAGAGTACACGACTAAGTTCCTGGAGCCATTTATGTATGTACTGTATCTTAAAGATGGGAAGCATAATTTTCATCTATTTGCCAATCATTTTTCATTAGGATTTAGAGATCGGATTGAGCATGATGAACCTTGGTCAGTTGAGGAGGTTATTGGAAAATTGAAACATTTCTATGAACAATCAAAGCATAAGAATGAATCTCAGAAAGGATGGAGAAGGAAGGATAAGGAAAAAGGAAAGTGTAGATGGAAGCTGAAAAGAAAAAGGCCCCAGAATGCAGAATAGAAAGAAAATGTGGCACCAAAAACATAATTTCAATGTAGCTAGACAGGGACATGGATCACAATAGCAGCATAGAGGTGATGGTATGAGACAATTTGAGTGTTAGACATGTGATAAGGAACACCTTAAGAGAGATTCTCCACAGAATCGTAGTGGTAGGCCTCATACCTGTAGTGCACAAGAGGAGAGAATTGTCAGGGGTGTTACTTAGAGCATTCCTCGTATCTATGCAACATTGGACAACAGACAAGAAAGCCAACGAAAATCTATCGTTGAGATGGATGGTAAGCTTTGTGATCAATTAATTTCTATTTTGATTAACCCTCAATCAAATTATACTTATGTTAGTTAGCTTGAACGAAGAAGTGCATACAGAATCTAGGTTAGTGCAGTTGTCTACAGGTACAAACAAAAGAGTTCAACATTAGGTAACAACTTGTGCATTTGAGTTCAATGGCATGTCTACATCAGTGCACTTGAACGTACTCTCGTTGGGATCATATAGTATGTTATTGGGTATGGAATGGCTATACTATCACAAGACCAAGGAGGATTGTTATGACAAAGTAATTCAGTGCTTGGATGAAAATGGGGAACCAAAAGTATTACAAGGAAGGAAGAAAGCCACATTAGCTAGGATGGTGAAAACTATGCAAGCCAACCATAGTCATAGGAAAGGGTGTATGTTATTTAGAGTATATATATCTAGTGAAAAAGGTAAGGAATTTGAGGATGCAGAAGTTTTTAGTAGGTACCCAGTTCTACAACAGTTTCAGGATGTATTTCCTGTAGATATTTCATAGTTTCCACGTTATAGGGAAGTATACTTTTCTATTGAGTTAGTGCAAGGGGTAGCTCTAGCATCAAAAGCACCTTATAGGATGAACACTCCTGAGTTGGTAGAGCTAAATTTGAAACTAAAAGAGATGATGAAGAAAGGATATATTAGTCCAACTGTATCACCATGGAACCTATTGGTATTGTTTGTGAAGAACAAGGATGGTACTCTTAGGCTATGGATTGACCATAGGCAGTTGAACAAACTGACCATCATGAACATGCATCGATTACTGAGGATTGATGACTTCATCGATCAGCTAAAGGGAGAGTAGTTTTCTCGAAGATTGATCTGAGATATGGATATCATTAGTACGCATTAAAGGGGAGGAAAATTACAAGACAACTTTCTAGACTAGGTATGGGAATTATGAGTTTGTTGTAATTCGATTTGGCTTGACTAATTCTCCAGCTACCTTTATGTGTGATGAATAGTTTTTTGCATCCCTATTTGGACAACTTTGTTGATGTGTTCATTGATGACATATTGGTATATTCTAAAAATTAAGAAGAGCATGTCGAGCATTTGGCAACAATGTTAAGGTTGTTGGGAGAGCATCAGTTGTATGTTAAGCTCAACAAGTGCAGTTTCTTACAGACTGAAGTATGTTACTTGGGACATTCTATCTCCAAGGAGTGAATATAAATCTATCTAGAAAAGGTAAGAAGTATCGTGGAATGGGAAGCTCCTAGAAATGTAGATGAGGTGAGATCCCTCATGGGATTAGCAGACTATTATAGGAGATTCATAGGGAACTTCTAATATATTGTTTATTGTATTACATCATTGCAAAGGAAAGGTAAGAAGTTCGAATTGACAGAGGAGTGTGAGGCCAATTTTTAGCATCTTAAGTAGTTGTTGTCACATGGTCTAGTGTTAAAGATCGTAGATCTAGACAAAGAGTTTGTAGATGTATAGATGCGTGTGAGAGAGGAGTTGGCAGAGTCCTTATGTAGGATGGACAAGTGTTATGATATGAGTCATGGAAATGGAATGAGCACGAGCATAAATACTTGAAACATGATCTTAAGTTGGCAACAATTATACATGCGTTAACGAGCTGCAAGTACTATCTTCTAGGTAGGAGGTTTATATTGATGAGTGATCAAAGTGGATTGAGCTATACATTTGGCCAGCCGAATCTGAATGCTAGACAACCTATATGGTTGGCCACGATCAATGAGTTTGATTTTGATATCGTATACATCAAAGGAAAGAAGAATAGTGTCGTAGATTCTCTTAGCAGGTGGATACAGGTAAATCATATAGAAACTATGAGTTCCCATGGGAGAGATATACAGGATAGGATCTTGTAGGTAGGTCAGCAGGATGTCAGGAATATGGAGATTATGCACTGGTTGTAGCAAAGTAAAGGTAAAATTACAAGTAGTGTTGTAGGTACATGTACAGGTAGTGGTACAAGTGCAAGTGTAGAGGATGTGGACTATTGCCTTACAATAGACTGATTAGTGAGGTTTAGAGATAGGATATATGTGCAAGACAACAATGATCTCAAGAAGGTTATATTGAGGGATTTCCATGTGAAACCATATTAAGGTCACCTAAGCTATTACAAGACACTCACAATAATGGAAAAATCTATTATTGGTCGAATTTGAAGAAATATGTAGATATATTTGTGGCTAGAAACTTTATCACAGAAACACCTTCAGTTCGTAAGTAAAGGTTTCAACTCAAAGTTAGCCTTTAGTATAGCTTATCATCCGATGATAGATGGAAAGAGAGAGAGGGTTAACATGATATTGGAGTACATGTTGAGGATGCATGTGATGCATCAACAACAAAAGTGGGAAGAGTACCTTCCACTAGTAGATTTTGTTTATAAAAATGGGTATCAGGAATCTTTGGCAATGAGTCCGTTTGAGGAATTGTACATGTATAATTGAAATACTCCCATCAGTTGGAGTGATCCAGTTGACAAGGTGTTGATTGAACCTGACATGTTCGAATACATGGAAATGGAAATGCAGCTAATCAAGAAGAATTTGAAAGAAGCACAAGATAGGCAGAAGAGCTATGCAGATCAGAACAGGGTGTTCAAGGACTTTTAGGTTGGAGAACATGTGAACTTACACATCAGACAGAAGAAGAGTTCCTTGTGGATTGGATCATGTGCCAAGCTGGAACCTTGGTTTTATGGACCTTTGAGAATTACTGAGATGATTGGGCCAGTAACCTATCAAATTTCACTGCATCCGATAGTGAAAATCCATGATGTTTTCCATGTGTCATTGCTTAAGAATTATGTTAAATATGTTGATCATGTGATTGACTGGTATTTATAGTAGGTGTAGCCAGATGGAGAAATCATGTCGGAACCTCAATGTATATTGCAAAGAAATGTGCCCATGTTATGAAACCAAGAAATCAATCAGGTTAAAGTGTAGTGGAAACACTTTGGGACTGATGAAGCTACATGGGAGATGGTGGATGAGATGTAGGCTATGTATTCCTCCTTATTCGCTGGTTCAACAGATATTTTGGTATATGTCCTTGGTATATGTTTTTACTACATGTTTTTCTGATGTTTGGTATATGTACATATGTATGTGGATATAAATAAAACCATGAGATATGTTATAAAGCACCAATAAGCAGTATGGGGTTCATGTCATTATGATGTTATGTTGTCATGTTGGTTTTATTTTGAGCATGGTAATCATCATAAATACCTCATCAAGCTATGTAATAAAGGTCCACAGGCAGTATGTTTTCTTTTTAGTAGTTTTGTTGAGGTATAGGTGTGGTTGAACATTGAGGACAATGCCCCTCAAGGGGGAGGATTCTTTAACAACCCTCATAAAAATTCCATGTAATAAATGTTAATAAAGGAAAAATAATAATAATGGTTGATGAGGAGCTTATTCCAAGCTAAATGTTGATCAAGGAATCCTAGTGTCAGTGTTCATTGGTTTATTATGGCTAAGGAAATTGGAAAAGGAAATGGCTAAGGCTTTGGAAAGGAAAAATGTCATTTTTTGCACATTTATTTATCAAAATAATGGAAATTAGGAGAAAGGGAAGGTGAAAGGTTGCAAGTTTCATGTGAGGAGTAAAATGAAGGAAAATAACGGAAAATTAAGCAAATAGAGGGCTAATTGAGAAAAAGGCCTATGAGGATCAGTTGGTACCTTTTGTCACTTCAGTTTTGGATTTATCTCATTATTCTCTCTCACTCTTAGACACTTAGAGAGCTTTCTTGGAGCACTTTGGCATTGGATAAAGAAAGGGAAAGAAGGCAAGAGGAAGGAAGGAGCAAGCAAGGAAGATAAGGATCAAGAAACTATAGCACATTTCTTTGTTGGTATCGATTTGCATGTGTGTTTTCCTTGTTAGAATTGGCCTACATGGTATTGCATATGGTTCTTTGTTGTTATGATATGGGCTTTGCTAGGTATAACAATGTTTTTATCCTAGCCTTTCCATTTCTAGATAGCCATGGTGTGATGGGGTTATCATGTTTTGATTGAGCTAGATTGTTGGATGGATTTGAAGTTGAGTGAGGTGGAATTCTGAAAGACAGGACACATGGGTTAGAAATCCCTGAATCAGACTATGGCCTGCGGTAATGTTGCTATCCTACTGACCCCTGAACCAAACTGGGGATTGTGGTAAGACCAGATATTTTGTGCCTCGGTGGCCCTAGGAATCCTCGATGAGTTACTAGAGGGATATATGGTAAATCCTAGAGGGTGGAGTCTTGGTTTAGGGCATAGTGATCTAGTGTGGATTGCAGTAAGCTTGAGAGACTAGGAAACAAGAAAATTTCTCATGGTCTAGGTGGAGAAATGCAATGACGTCCATGCTTGTTTTAGCCTAGTGGTCTGGTGGAGATCATGGTAAATCCTGTTATTAGTTTTTTATGGTGTAGTCTTATTCATCCAGTGTTGATTGTGGTAAGGTTTGGTCTATGTTGATGAGGGTGAGGTGGTTTAGCCTCAGAACGCCCTGGCTGCTTTGTTTTCTTTGAGTCCCACATTAATTTAATATGGCACGAGGGTGATTGGCTGAAGAGAGATTTGTCTCAACCAATATATGGTTGGGTGGAACATGGTAGTCCCATAGCAGGTTGGGTTTTTCATTCACTAATAAGAGGTTCTCTCCTTGAAATCTTATGTGAAAAATTACTTGTTTATATGTGGATTTTATGGATGATGTATCCTTGATATTTTTGTTGTTATTATGTTGGTTATAAGCTTGTGTTATGACAGTGATGATGTATGGCTCTCTTCATATTTTGATTTATAAATGAATAAACAATGTATCTTTGACCTAATAGATCATGATGTAGCTATTGATGTAAAGGAACAATGATTCTTAGTGATTAATAGATAAATATGAGACCCCTATGCTCATATATGTTGTTTAAACCTATAGATTATATATTTGTGACATGTTTGATTAAATGTTTGGCATGGCTAGTAGGGGTCCAGTCAAGTCTCAGAAAACGATAATATATTTAGTTATATGATTTCTTTTAATATCACCCCTTGGGAGGTGTTACATAAAAATAACTCACTACCATATAAGTGGTTTCTAAGGTCATCATGACTAGGGTGGTGTCACTTTTTTTGAGGTCATCATGACCAAAGAAATATGCATTGAAATTTAAAAAAGCCATCAAAATAACTGTGAAAACCACAGAACCTATGCTTTTGTGGACATGCATCGGATTTCTTTAAAAAAATTAGGTGAAATTGCATAAAATATAGCCCGGTAATCACTCCAGTCTAAAAAAGTATAGAAAAGTGGCTATTTTCATTTTGAGAAAAGCCATCAACAACATCTTGAATGGAAGTCTGACAATTCATCAATTCATGATGGAAGTTTGACAATTGATCAATTCATGATGGAAGTTCGAAAATTCATCAATTTAACACCACCTTAACAACAACATTTACAAATGTTTCGGAAAGAGTGTGTAAAAAGAATCCTCCTAAAGAGAAGGAGATTTAGCTCACCACTAGACACTTCTTCTATGTCTCAAGAAGGCCCTTTTGGCTTATTAGTAGAAGGTACACAAGTTTTGACTTCTATCTCGTTTGTTAATATTGTATGGTGGAATTTTCAGCTTGTCGTTATTAATAGAAGGAATACACGTTTTTAACTCTATCTTGTTTGGCTTTATTAATACCATATGGTGAAACTTTTGGCTTGTCATTAGTAATATAAGGAATACAAGTTTTGAACTCTATCTTGTTTGGTTTTACTATATGGTGGAATTTTCATAATTTTATCTTCTGCCTTCTTTCTGTGTGGTTGCGTTCTACAGGCAAGTAAAATATGGCTGCCAGCTTCGTGAAAATAGCTGTTGGCTCATCTGCTTCTAGAGGGTAAGCTCCTACCCATATCGTCAGTGAAGCGCCATCTCCCACTGTCCAGGTGGTCCAGGCCTCACTCGATTAGGCTTTGAAGTTTTCCAAAACTGCCCTAATCTGTTGGTTCAATGTTTTTTGGCTGCGGCTGACAGCTCTCCACAATTGGATCTTGGAGATATGGAAGCCTATCATTTCTGATGAAATTAATATATACCCCTGTGCTAGGTGTTTCTTTATACTAGTTTTTGAAAATCCTGAAAGCAGACAATGTATTCTAGATTTTGGCCCTTGGTTTTGGGAAAAATTAGGCCTATTCATGAATCCATGGAACCCGTCATTTGATCCCTCTACAGTAGTCATAACCTCAACACCAATTTGGGTGAGATTGCCAACCCTACCGTTGCATCTCTAGAATCTCTCCTCGCTAAAAGCCATTGGAAATGCAATTGTGAAATTTTACTGCAGGTGCCTAGAAACAGAGGAATATGCCAGAACCACCTACGCATGGATCTGTGTGGAAATGGACTTCACTGTGGGATTCCTAGCTGAAATAAACCTAACAAACAAAGACTATGTTTGGAACCAGAAACTCGATTATGAAAGTTTCCTCTTCAGATGTCAATCCTGCTTTGAGACATGCCATCTAGCCAAAAATTGCCCAAAAGCCTCCCAAAAGAATTCTACTAGAAAAAACCACCACAGATCTACATGGTGGGAAGGAGCACAAAAAGAACACTACACTTTCATCAAAGAAGAATACTCTAAAGCAAACTTTCAATCACAAGAAATCGGGCAAGAAAGAAACAACTATCAAGACAAGCAGGGAGAAAGCTCCGCCCAACAGATCAACAATTATGAGGATTCGAATACCACACAAAATAAATCTTCATTTAACAGCAAAGCAGAGCTCCTAGACCAAACTTCTTCTCTGAATATCTTCAAAAGGACAAACACAATAGATGGTGAAGCTAAGACACCAATGTCCCAGGAACCAGAAGAGATGAAGGAGATGCAAGATAAAGGAAGTTGGAACACTGTAGAGAAAAAAAAGAAAGCTATAGCTCAAATATCACCAAGAAAGACGAGGAGCTAGATAATTAAAAACTAAGAAAATTATAGGTCCGATAGACCAATTTGGTCTCAGTGGACATTAACCACCACCATCATCATCATCATCAATTTAGTTTATGATGCAACTTGAGAATCATTTCCCAAATATCGTTAAATAACCATTACTTAAGCATATCAACACTAAACCAACCATTTCTTTTCTTATAAATAACACATTTGGATATAAAGAAATCAACAATTATGCATCTTTCTTATTTTAATATTATATACAAAGCTGACTTTATTGTACACAAAGCTGGCATTTGTATTCTATGTACCAATAGTTTATATGTATAAAATATTATATTATTATTTTGAAATGTATTATGAAAGCTCTTCTGTCACACATATTGCTATAAAAATTCATAATTCTTTTTCTAAATTAAGATTTCTTTTGTCTCTTCATATTTAAATTGGATTGTGAGTTACTCTTTATATATATATATATATATATATATATATATATATATATATATATATATATATATATATATATATATATATATATAGATATATATATATATATATATATATATATATATATATATATATATATATATATATATATATATATATCTATATCTATATATAGGTGTTTCTTAACTATGAAATAACTTTTTTCACCTGAATTTAATGATACAATTTTATGGAAGAACATGATGTTTTGTTGCCTAAAATACATTTTTGAATGCATAATTGGTTCGAATAGCCTCAAATACTGACTAGGCACTCAAATTCTACATATTAAACAACCTAAACTCAAGTTTTTAAAAGTATGTCAAGAATTTTGTTTAAAATTAAAAAATAACATCAAAAACACTATTTCAGCTATAACTTAGACCATGCCCCCTCTCTCTATATAGAACTTATGGTAATCATCAATGAAACTAATATTTAATTATTATAAAAATATTATTGTAGATACATGTATTTTGGATTAATCACATTATCAAGATTTGGTCAATGTTTCAAACCAACTAATGTGTTCCATCCTGAGAACAATGTGAAGAATCAATCGATCTTAAGGAATAAATACCATGGATGCATCATTCCCCAAAGTTTAACTCTTGAAAACTAGTAGTCGGTAGATTAGTTAAATTAGTTAATAATTTAGGTAAAATATTATTGATAATTAGAGTTCAGGGGTTATTTATTAAAATAATAATATATATTTGGTTATAAAACTAATTTTTAGGTGTCAAAATAAATAAAATGTACTACAATATTATATATTTATTTAAAAACTAGTTGTTAGGAATAAATTAATAAGATATAAGTTTTTAATAATAATCGAATTGTTTAAATATTATAAATTTATTTTAAAACTCGTTGTTATAAAATATTCTAAAGAACAAGGTAAGTGAAATATTAAAGTCTAAAATCTATTTTTGAAGAAAATATTTTATTTTAATGTTTTAATAACTAATAAGGTATTATCAATTTAAAAAAAAATATCCTAGGTTAACTAAATAGATAAATTATCCTACGATCAAGGTTTGGAGTTCAAGCTTAAGAAAGGTTCTATAAATTAAAATATTAAGTGTGGAAGTGGTCACTTATTAATATTAAATATAAAAAGGTTATATACATATATTATAAATAAAATAACACTTAAAAATAACCTAGAAATAAAAATAACTAAACTTCTTACCTTTCCTCTACAATGATGTGATAGGATATGCAATGCATGAGAAGCTCCTAATGAATCTCCTGTAGTAACCTATAAATCCAATATATGATCTCACCTCTTCTACATTCTTAGGAGCTTCCCACTCCATGATCGCACTTATTTTTTATGGATCTGCTACAATGCCTTCCTTGGAGATAACATGTCCCAAGTAGTGTACCTCAGCATGAAAGGAGTTGAACTTACTAAGATTAGCATACAACTCATTCTCTCTTAGCAATCTCAACACTGCTACTAAATGTTCGGCATGCTCTTCCTCATTTTTAGAATATACTGGTATGTCATCAATGAATACAATAACAGACTTGTCAAGATAAGGAAGCAATACACTATTCATCAGAAACATAAATGTAGCTAGAGCATTAGTCAAACCGAATGGAATAAAAACAAACTCATAATTCCCATACATGGTCCCCAATGCAGTCTTGCATATATCCTCTTCCTTGATGCATACCTGATGGTATCCGGATCTCAAGTCGATCTTAGAGAACACTGCTGCTCCCTTTAGCTGATCAAACAAATCAATCCTTGGCAAAGGGTATATGTTCTTGATCGTTACCTTGTCCAGTTGCCTATAATCAATGCACAATCTGGGAGTACCATATTTCTCCTTCTGAACAACACTCGTGTGCCCCAAGGTGATATACGTTTTTTGATGTATCCTTTGTCCATCATCTCCTTTAGTTGCAACTTCAACTCTACCAACTCAGGTGTGCTCATCCTATAAGGTGCTTTCGATGGTGAAGCTGCCCCTGGAACTAACTCAATAGAAAATTCTACCTCCCTGTGAGGTAACTGAATAGAAAATTCTACCTCCCTGTGAGGTGGTAATTTTGTAATGTCTTCAAGAAATACATCCTTGAACTATTTTATAACTAGGTATCTGCTCAACACATCTGCATCCTCAACTTCTTTACCTTTATCACTAGAAATGAGAACAGTTAACCCTAGGATAATTTATCTATTTAGTTAAGCCCGGATAAATTTTTTTTGAATTGATAATATCTTATTAGTTATTAAAACATTAAAAGAAAAATTTTTCTTCAAAAATAGATTTTAGACTTCATTATTTAACTTACCTTATTATTTAGAATATTTTATAACAACTAGTTTTCAAATAAATATATAATATTTTAATACATTTTATTTTTTTGGACTACTAACAACTGTTTTTCTAACCAAATATATATTATTATTTTAATAAATAACTCCTAGACTCTAATTATCAATAATATTTTACCTAACTTATTAACTAATTTGACTATTCTACCAACGGTTAGTTTTCAAAAGCTTAACTTTGGGCAATGATGCATCCATGCTATTTATTTCTTAAGATCAATTCATTATTCACCTTGTCCTGAGGATGGACCACATTAGTTGGTTCAAAATGTTTACCAAGTCCTAATAATGTGATTAATCTGAAAAACAACCATCTATTTACAAATTAACAATCTTTATAGTTAAAAGCGTTAATACAATTTTATATATATATAAATTATTAATTTTATTCTTCTCATTCTCATTATTATTACTTTAAATAAAGATATAATTTAATTCATTTTGGAGTTATTTTTAATAATTTGGCATTAACACTAGGATGAAGTTAGACATCTAATGCTTTCTTGCTATTATGAAGGGATATTTATTTATATTTATGTTTTGACCCTAGATTATGAGTTATGACTTAGATTATGAGTTATGACTATTGACATTTATCATCCATAAAATCAAATATGCGACTGTATTATTATAATAACTAAAAATTGACTTTAAAATAGCAAAAACTCATTTTGCTTGATATAGTACTTAGACATTAGGGAATATTTAAGGTGTTGGAAGCTGTTGAAAACAAAAATCCACACCCAACTTTGAATCTCAGTAAGTCAAGACGATCCAGAGCGATGGACCATAATGTATCATAAGCCAACCCAAGTTGTCGGTCTGGCGTGCTGGAGCACTGGAAATATCTATATATTCTGTATCTGTATCTCATTCTTGAGAATAATAATAATGGTGGCCATCTCACTCCATAGAACTGTCAATTCTGCAATCGATTTTGATGGGGAAGATAAGACGTACACATCATGACCATTCAGCCATGTACAGAAAAGGAGATCCAGGAGCAGTCACATGTGCCTCTATACAGAAAGCTCAAAGCATAACGTGATCCACTCATATGCGAAGAAAAACAAAAATCCAAAAGCGATCACATGTGTCTCTACACAAAGAATGCGATATTGCATATAGAAAGCAGAATGCGATATCAAAGATACGGTAGATTTACAGAGACCTGGTCATGTGGCAAGCTATTTAAAATCACAACTAATTTCCAAATTAGACACCGATTTCGATGTACAGAGGCCTGCTCATGTTGCGCGTTAATTGAGACTTGCAACTAATTTCTAAATTCGGGATCGATTAGCGGTCGCTGACGAATGAAAACATCGCTATACTTTCCCTCCCAATAACTTTATTCCATCCTGCGCCAATCGTAACACCGAGTTGCGCAAGGCATGTGCGTGCATGTCTCCAAATCCGAGATCCTGTGGGTTCATCCATTTCCGGATTGTAAAAACATGTGGCATACCATTTCTAATTGTAAAGGCTAGGATTCCATCTAAAAGTGTCCTAGTTTCGAAATATTTCGTGGATATTCTCCTTGATGTTCGCTGTATCCATCACATGTGAATCGTACTAAATGCTGTGCATGAAATCATGAGAAGCATTGTTTTTCCTTTCTAATGTTTATACTTTTGCTACTTGTTTAGGTAACGAGGGTTAGAAATTTAAACTAGCATAACTATACATACCAATGTACTTGCATAATCATATATTCACTCTATACCATCACATTAATAATTGTTGTGTACTGATAACTATATAATCACAACAATAGTATTATTGTATATTTATATATTTATGTTTATTATATTAATATTATTTTAATATATAAAATTTTGTTAATATACCAATAATAATTTTTCAAATTATAGTATATTTCAATAGTAATAATATAATAAAAAATAATAATTTATATAAAATCCAAAATATCAATATAAATTAAAGGATCAGCGAATAAAAGGGATTAATAAATCTAAGTGATTTATATTATAAATTCAAAGATTTAATATTTCAAACCCAAACGATTAATAAACTTCACTGTTTATTAATATTATAAACCTTATGATTAATATTAAACCCTAGGAATATAAACCCTAAGATTAATATTATAAATCCAAGAGATCATAAATTTAAGGGATTAATAGTAAATGCTAGGATTAATATTAAACCCAATATTATAAACCAAAATTTTAAACCCTACTTTTTTTAACATTACAATATGACATTGAATAAAGTGCAATGTAATTTATCATTGTGACATTGCTTGCAACATTGCAGTGATGCTTCTCACATTGTAATGTTAGGCAATGTGATAGTTCGACAATCATTGTGACATTTCCATTTTGGTCAATGTGAAAGGATTTCTATTAGGTTTAATATTTCTTAAACCCTATATTACTTTCAATAATATTTCGTAGGTGACTTTTAATTTTTATTGTAACAACTTTCAATAATTTCAATAGATTTCAACAAGATATTCATTGTATTTATGAATAATTTCAATAGATTTGTCATTAGTCTCATTGCATTTTGGAATAATTTGTTAAATGTTTCACATATGATTATATATTTCATCTTTATTTTGGGAATTGATTTTTATGAAGGACATTTTTTTTCTAGATAATGTTCTCATTTAGTTTTTAAACACAAAAACCAATATTATAAAACCAAGGGATTAATATTATAAACCCAAGGAATTAATAACTGTAAGGGATTATTAGTATTCTAAACCAAAAGGGTTATCAATATTATAAATCCAACTGACTAATAAGCCCAAGTGATCAACACTATAAACCAAAGGGATTAATAAACCGAAGAGGTTATTAATGTTATAACCCAAAGGGCTAATAAACGATAGGGATTATTAGTATTATAAACCATAGGGATTAATAAACCTTGGAGATAAACATGGTAAACCCAAGGGAATAATATTACAAACCTTAGGGATTAATATTATAAACAGAAAGGATTGATAAACCCAAATCATTAATATTATAAACCCAAGAAATTATTAACCGTATAAACCCAATGGATTAATAAACCTAAAGAATTAGTATTATAAACCCAACGGATTAATAAACACAAGGGGTTAGTATTATAGACCCAAGGGGTTATTAATATTATAAACCCAAGGGATCAATATACCGAAGAGATTAATATTAAAAACCAAAGGGATTAATAAACCGTGGGAATTAATTTAAACGTAAAGGACTATTAATATTATAAATGTAAGGGACTATTAATATTATAAAAAAAGGAACCAATAAAATGAAGGGTTTAATAATATAAAGCCAGGGAATTAGTAAAGGGAAAGGATAAATATTATAAATATAAAAAATCAATAAATAGAAGGGATTAATAAGACCTACAAAATAATATTTTGAACCCAAGGTATTAATAAAGATAGAGGATTACTATTATTATAAAACTTACAGATTAATACACCCAAGTGATTATTAATATTATAAAACCAACAAATTAATAAACCCAAGGGATAAATAATATTAACCCAAGATATTAATATTACAATCACATGGGATTAATATTATAAAACTAATGGATTGTTAACATTACAAGCAAGAGGGATTAATGTTATAAACCCAAGTGATTAATAAACACAATTGATTATTAATATTATAGATTCAATATATTAATAAACTAAAGAGATTATTAATAATATAAACACAAAATATTAATAAACAACATGGATTATTAATATTAATAGACCGAAGGGATAAATATTATAAACCCAAGAGATAAGCATTATAAACCCAAGGGATTAACATTAGATACTCTTATGGTCAATATTAAAAATTCAAGGGATTGATAAACTCAGATGATTATTAACATTATAAACTCAATGGTTTAATATTATAAACCCAAGTGATTAACAGATGCAAGGAATTATTAATATTATAAGCCCAAGGGATTAATAAACCCAAGGAATTAATATTAAAAACCCAAATAATTAGTAAACACAAAGGGATTGATAAATCCAACATATTATTAATACTATATACCCAAGGGATTAATAAAACCCATTGTTCATTAATATTATAAATCGAAGCAATTAATAAAATCGAAGCTTTATAAACCCAAATAATTAATCTTAAATAGTAGGATTATAACCAACATTTGAAACGAGAGTATTAAATCCTAATATATTCAATGTTGTAATGTGACATTAAATAAATTGTAATGTGATGTATCATTGTGAAACTACTTGTCGCTTTGCAATGATGCTTTTCACACTACAATGTTAGACATATTTTAGTACCATACTAGCATCACATTCTTAATCCATAATATTAATCAAAATTTTATAAACCCTAACATTATAATACCCAACATTATAAAACCTAGGAATAGTTTTATAATCCTTAACATTAATATTTTAAACTCTATGATAAATATTATAAACCCTTTCATTAATATTGTTGGGATGGGGTCCCTGGGGTTAAATTTTGTCAACTCTGTAGTTTCTTTTTGTAAATATGTAAAGTGTCTGCAATTTGTGGAAATAAAGCACGAAGATAGTGAGAGCCAAAGTGGCTTTAGTCTCGTAGGTGGGTAAGTGATAGGAAGGTTTCATGACCCGCCCATGGTCCGCATACCATGGTATTCTAAAAGCAAAGGCTATAAATAAAAGATTCATAGCGAGTCTAAGGGATCATCAATTGATAGAAATCTTGGTAAGAGAAAGTAAGCTAAGGCAGTAAAGGTCTGTTTCCTGTACTTAGGTGAAGGGGAAGGCTCCTGTAGTGGAGCGCGTGGACCCCTATAGTTGAGTGTGTAGGGAAATAGAGTGTGTACTTGAACGCTTACATCTAATAAAGACTATTTTGATCGAATATTCGTGCATCTATTCCTACTTCTGCCATTTTCTATATTTTCGTTATGTATTGCAAGTTCTATTAAATGCTTATCTCATGTGCAAAAGTGGTAGATTATTATACTTTATACATTTTATGAATGTTACATGACCTTCATAGAGGTGTGGATGCTATTAAAGTGAATTACTCTAATTATCTATTTCGAAAGGGATAAGGTTTGCAAAGATAGAACTAAGCCCTATGCGCTATAGGAACCTATCACACAACCCTCTAGATGTAGAAACCTGGTTTTGTAATCCCCCAATACTGCTTTGGGTGAGACTGCAACCTGCGCTATGGGGGTTGTTGCCAAAAGGGCCAGCAGTTAGGGTTTTGTGGGTTGGCACAGTTAACTTTGAACTTGGGTTAGGCCCCATCAAGCCAACAAATGGTTATTTTTCCAGGACCGTGATCTGTCTCAGGAATGTTTAGTGTCGATTAAGTGGTTCCCAACTAAGAAGGAAATCAAGAAGTGGCTTGATCTGAAGCTGCATGCAATTGTAACTCAGGAGAATAGCAATTCATGCTTATCGAAGGAAGAGTGGCTGAATAGATACCTGTTCACAAATGAGCTTGAGATATTATTCTTCTCTTTCCCCTGTGAATTACATGAGTGAATATCGATATTGGAGAATAGTTAGGGTACATGGAAGCTTGACAGAGCTATTGTGTGGACCCTCGAACTAGTAAAACGCTTGGAGGCATTAGAAAAGAATATCTTGTAAGTCATTGAACACTAGATCAATCGTATTCTAGGAGGATTCATGACTGAGTTCGCGAACGATTCATCTACCAGCTATAGTGAAGCAATGCACAGGTTCTTCAGATGACCGACAGGTAAGTGCTTGAAATCTCTGAAGACCTAGTTTAAGAAGCTATTGTGTGAAAAACTGATTATGCCTTTAAATTGATGTTTGGGACTATGCAAAGTGGGATATAATTCGGAACAAATGATGAATCAGACTCTTAATACAGTCTGTTGTTAAGTTCTCCTAATAGCGACGACGAAGTTAATATTCTGAGAACATCGTGAAGTGTGTTATAACTCAGTGAGGGTATCATGGGGATACCTCATCCATCTACCCCATCTCTGCCTCCACCTCCACCTCACACACCTACACCTTCGCCTTCACCTCCACCTCCATCATTTAATTTGGTGAACAAAATGAAGAGCTTATGTTTAAGCGTGTGGGAATTGAAGACCCTAAACAATTTTGGTTCAATGCAGACACTATATGGATGACAAAAAAGATTATTGATGACAATATCAAGAAAGCACAACTAGTCACAGCACTATAGGATATAGCACTGAGTTGGTACATAAAGTTTTACACAGATAAGCCCAACGCAACTATGTTAGATACTGAGTAAGCACTTAGCAGTGAGTTCAAGAAGACCAAATCTCAAGCCCAGTGTGTAAAAAAGGTCAAGGAGATTCAGCAAAGGGTAAACGAATATGCATGGGACTTTGATCAAAGAATAAAGTGTCTAATTCACCAAGCTAATATGACTATTACAGATACTAAGCATAGAGACTAGTACATTACTTCGCTCGTACGACATCTAAGGTTACCATTTTCAGAATAGTAAATAGGAACACAGGAAGAAGTAGTGGAGATTTCCATGAGATTAGAAGCTTCAGCAGTGTACGATACAAATATAGGGGTACAACAGATTCAATCGCAATTGGTGATCTTGCACATGGAATTGCAGACCCTAGAGAAGAGAAACAAAGTCCAGCCCGAGGTGCGTGCAAAAGTTTGATGCTTGAAGTGTAGGAGATAAGGTCATGAGAAGGACCACTCTCCTGTTTATCAGAACTACCTCATTCGGGGAGGTCTTGTTCCTCTAAAACTGGAAAACATCATTGGGGTGAATGCGAGAGTACCCTTATGGTGGGCTATCTATTAGATAGCTGGGAAGCATGTGAATGATAACTTTCATCTCCTACAAAAGTTTGTGCAGACACCACAACAATTATTTTGTACTTTCTGTAAGTCAGTTGGGCATGACAAGTGCAATTGCCGGAGCTATGAATTGATGATGGAACATACCCTTACATATAAAATGCAGACAAATAATCGTCCTCAAGATCAGGGCATGGGTGTTGTGTGTAGATGATTCGGAGGCCAAGGAAGAGGACGAGGAGGAGGGGCTGTAAGGGGTTGCAGAAAAGTAATTTGTGATAATTGTGGAGGAGCAAGACATTTTGCGTCCGACTATCAGAGTCCAATGCATCCCTCTAGCTAGTGTTGCCCATAGATTGATCATGTTATAGAAGATTTCTCGGTGCTAATAGCTAAGATGCAGGAGAAGAAGGCTCAACCACATATGCAGAATATTTAGATGATGAGGGAGGAGCCTCGCAAAGAAGAGCCTCGTATTAATATAGTAACGTGAAGTGATATTGCTAGAGGACAAGATGTGGGAAAGTAGATGAAATCTGAAGGATGGGTACATAAGGCTATCGAGAAGGAAGTTGGGTTGATATAAAATGGGTTAAGGAAATATTTATGGAAGCCAAAAATAGCTTCGTTGAGGCCTATACCTTAGGAAGTTAGGGAAGTCAGGCGGAAACAATGAAGCACAAGACATAGATCCTTCACTATTAGCTACCTTTTTTAATACTTTTTTGAAATCATTATGGGATAGAAAGGTGGTAAAAGGGCTTAAAGAGTTAACTGATAACTATACATGTAAGGTAAACACTCCACCAAAGTAGCGTATCGTACAAAAAGTTGGCAAAAACAAGAAATGAATAGGTCATGAAATGAGGCTAACTACGTAGATGAGGGAGTACAAACTAGAGGAGGAAATTCTTGATCTAAGAGCTAATGCGAATGTGCTACCAAAACATACCTAGGAAAGAATGGGGAGACTTGCACTGTAGTTGTCTCCTATCCAAATTCACATGGAAAATCAGTAGAAAATCATTCCTATGGGGTGCCTGTATGGGGTTACCATGGATATTGAAGTAGCAAGCACCTTGGCCAACTTTGAAGTGATCGAGATAGTGGACGATAGTAATCCTTACCCTTATCTATTAGGCATTGATTTGGCCTTCAACATGCATGTGATCATTAATCTTAAGAAGCGTGGAATGACATTTGAAGGAAGGAGATTCGAGTAATTATTCCCTTGGATCCAACTAAAGGTTCATGATACACGGAACTAGTCCGCAATTATGAAGAAGAGGATGGTCTGGATCAAATATATAAGATCATTGTGTGTGATGAGGACTCGATCAATCCTATAATAGATGGATGAATTTCACGGGAGAGAGATAGCTCTTGCACCTCAAATTCTGATGAAGAGCTTCAACATTCACAAAAAAGATCACATGAAGTCTCCTCGCTATGCTGCAACATGTTGACAAAATCAATTCGTTGCATTTCCACGGAGGTACAAAATCTACCTCATTATGATGGTTTACATGATGTTACTTTATTTCTGGATAAGTTTGAAAGGCAGGTGCCAGAAGAACATCGGTTCTAGGCATTAGATCTTGCACTGTGTGCTAATCCTACACGTTGGTGGGGTACACATAAGGATAGCTTCGTAGATTGGAAAGAATATAGGCAAATGATGAAGCTGAGGTTCGAGTATGCCAATACCCATATTATGGAGAAATACACCGAAAAGACAATCCATGTGACCATCTGGCATGGTGGACTAAACCATGGGGAGAGAGTCATCAACCTTAATCGGTACACATCTTTTGTCACACTTTGGATACCATTCCAATGAATTGCTACCTCGAAACAGATCTACACAATGGAACAATCGAGTGGGATATCCTCAAGTTTCTTGGTAACCTTCAAATTGGCGAATGACTTTGAATGTATTCATGAAGTGCTCCAAGAAATTAAGGATGTGATCTTTAAATTATATCAGGACTCAGTAGAATGGGTTTAGCCAGTCTGAAATACGCAGTTGCACCATGCGCTGGAATGTTATAACGTGATTGCAAAAGAAGAAGAAGGTGATCTTAGAAATATCAACATTTTGGAGTGTGAGGGACAACGTGAAGTTGAAGGACCCAAAGTAGTAATCCATAACATAGAATAACCCTTAAAAACTATACAGGTAAACATTGGATCAGATGCACAACCAAAGTTTGATAAAATAGGTGACTATTGGGATGAGGATACAGTTGATAAGGTTGCAAAGCTGCTGCATGAATATCCAGACTTGTTTCCCACAAAGTTCTTAAATCTGAAGGGGATACTAGGGGACCTAGGAATGATCAAGATTACTTTGAAGCCCAACACGAAGCTTGTAAAGAAGTGACCCTACTGTTTGAATCCAAAGTATAACGAAAAGTGCGCAAGGAGTTCGATAAAATGCTAGAGGTTGGGATCATTGAGTCAATGGAAGAATTAGACTAGGTAATTCCTAGGGTAGGTTAAGAGAAGAAGCAACAGGAAGAAATCCAGATATGCATCGATCTAAGGAAGCTCAATGATGTGTGCATCCATGACCTGTTTCCGATGCCATTTATAGATGAAGTCGTAGATAATTTTAGAGGGAATGAAGCCTATTCATTCACTGATGGGTTCTTGGGGTACCATCAGATCAATATCACACCAGAGGATCATAGAAAGACCACCTTCACTACAGAATGGGGATTTTTTCAATATACTTTAATGCCATTTAGATTGAATAATTCACCTATGATCTTCTCACGAGTAGTAATTGCAGCTTTTAAGGAATTCATACACAAGTTCTTAGAAGTTTATTTTGATGATTGGACTATCTTTGGGTTGGCAAAGCACCACATTGCAAGTTTGCGCCTTATGTTGGACACTTGTTGTAGACATCAGATTGCCCTAAGTTTGAAAAAATGCATCTTCTATGTTCCTTATGGAATATTGCTCGGTCATGTGGTTTGCAAGTAGGGATTGATGGTAGACCCTACCAAGATAATTTTTGTTGTCAATTTGGAGGCCTCGAAGAACATAAAATAGTTGCGCACAACACTGGGCCATATAGGATATTATTGGAATTTTATCAAGGCCAATGCGTAAATCACTGCGCCAATGGAAAAAATATTGAATAAAGAAGCGAAATTCTGTTCAGATGAAGAGTGTCAGAATAGTTTAGATATTCTGAAGAAAAAATGGTCACCATGCCCATTCTGGTATTTTCAGATTTGAAAAAGGAGTTTCATGTTCATGCAGATGCTTCTTGTATTACACTAGGTGTAGTGCTAACCCAACCAGGTGAAGGCGATATTGATCATCCTATAACGTTCGCAAGTAGGAAGTTGTCTAAGGCAGAGAAGAACTACTCGACTACAGAGCGCGAAGGACCAACTATGGTGTATGCATTATAGAAATTTCATCACTATCTGTTAGGCACACACTTCAAGATGTATACCGAGCATTATGCTTGAAAATACCCAGTTAATAAGACTATGTTGTGGGGGAATATCTGCAAATGGTTGTTGCTCTTTTAGGAGTATGATTTTGAGGTAATTGTGAAGCCCAAACGACTGAAGGCTGCTCCTGATCATCTCTCCCAGATTGAGACTAGTGATGAGCCTACTATTTTGGAAGAAGGGTTGCCTGATGCATAGCTTTTTGTTGTTCATGTCGCAGACAATCACTTTGCTAATATAATCTAGTTTTTAACGATTAGCATAGCCCCAAAGGGATATTATGCACAACAAAAGATGGAGTTGGTGGTTCACACAACTCATTTTTCTGTAATCGTTGGACAACTATATAAAATGGGCTGCAATGAGATACACCATTGTTATGTCCCATAGTTTGAACAAACAAGAATCCTTGCAGAAGCACATGGCGAAGTAGAGGGAGGCCATTATGTAGAAAGTGTGATCATGTAGAAGATTGTGCACACATGAATTTGTTGGCCAACAGTACATAAGGATGCAAAAGCACATTGTAGGGCATGTGATGCTTGCCAAAGGATGGGGAGACCATCGTGGAGGGATGAATTTCCCTCAAATCCACAAATAACTTTGTAGGAATTTGATAAGTGGGTAATTGATTTCATTGGTCCGACCCAACAACCAGGGAAAAAACCTGGAGCGTGATATATTATTACAACAACTAAATACTTGACTCAATCGGCAGAAGAACAATTGGTAAAGGACTGCAACACAGCTATTGCTGCGAAGTTTATTTTTGAGTTTATTTTTTCACACTTTGGCTGCCCTAAGATATTAATGAGTGATAGGGTCACGCTCTTATTAAACGAAACAATTGTCATGATGCTTAAAGAATTCCAGGTCTATTATCAGAAACGTATGCCCTATCACCCTCAAGCTAATGGTATGGCTAAAGCCTTCAAAAAAATCCTAGAGAGCACTTTAATGAAGGTTTGCAATGAGAAGAGAAATGACTGGGATATGCACATATCAATATTCCTATGGGCAGGCCAAACCCCATTCAGGTTGGTCTATGGGCAGGAGGTTGTGATGCCCATGGGATATATTGTGCCAAGTCTATGGATTACAACGCTGACTGATATGATTGATCATGAGACCATGGAGGAACACCTTGCAGAGCTAATGGAATTGGAGGGGGATTGGTTCTTAGCAGGATTTCACCAATAGGTGAAAACGAAGCCCAAAAAGGCATGGCACGATCGACATATAAAGCAGTGCACCTTCAAGGTTAATGATTTCGTCTTACTATTTGACAAAAAATTTACAAAATTTCTTAGAAAAATGAAAATGCATTGGCTTGGACCCTATGTGGCAAAGGAAGTTACAAATGGTGGCATAGTTCAACTTGTGAAGCTGAATGGAGAATTGTTTCTAGGAAGATTCAATGGCAGTCAATTTAAGTTGTACAAGGGTGAACCCTCCCCTACGCAATGACTACATGATGGTGGGATAGTCTTAGTACTCTAGGGAGCTGCAAAAAAGTACAGGACTATAAACTACACTACCCAGAAATTGGGAAGCTGAGGTAAGAGGGTTGCGCGATGGAAGGAAGTACGGCATCGAGGAGCGCTGTGTCAAGGTGGCAACACCACAAAGGTTGGTGCTGCATAGCTGGTCATAAAGTAATCATTGGACGCACCGTAGATGATTGGATGCCAAAATTTTCGTTAGGAGGAGTAGCGATGGCATATTTATGGGGAAAATATTTGGAAATTTGCTGCCAAAGATGCATTAATGATAGAAATTTGGAGGGAATGGTTGGATTCAAATTCAAATTCACCTATAAATCTCACAGGTTTCCCAGCATTCAAACACTTTGTTATTAATGAGTTTTCCTTAATATTTGTTGCGAGAATGAATGATGTATGTCTGAGAAGGTTTGGGAGGATATCCTCACATGACTAGAGTTTTCCAACTTACTTGAGTGGCATCGTGAGATCATCTTTGAGAGAATGACTACCACTCCACCCAGAACTGAAGTCATGCCCTTCGAAGCCGCGCCTTCCACTAAAGCAATGCCCTCCATTCGTACAAGAGTTCAAACTATTATGCCTAGGTATCCTAGACCTAAGCCCTCTGTCACTAATAAAAATCATAAAAATCCACTACAATTTCCATTGACGCAATCACCATGAAAAATTCCCACAGAGATTTGCTAGAAGGAGAAAATGGATAAAACGCAACAGCCACATGAGCCCCTCGATTTAGATGGAGAAGAAATTTCCGAAGGCATTGAGGAGATGGATGTCGATGATGGTGGGCCTATAACTTGGCTCTAAGAATACATCCCACCATGCAAGGGCACAACCAAGGTGCCTAAAGACTAGGACACTATCAAATTCATGATCTCTACACCACTGTTGCTAGAAAAGGTGGTGTTTGAGGGTACTGCGCTATTGGGCAGCACTTCGTCACTAAAGATGGAGGATTAGGACTTTGGAGATGACGAGAATTTCCCTCAGCTTACACTGAATAAATATTTGGCAAAAATCTATTATGAGGAAACCGGGGTTACCTGACTAGAGCCTATGAATTGGGTCACAGTTGTTGAGAAAGCAATCCTTTTGAACATGTTCTGGGTGTTGTACTTCAGTCATACAAACATTAACACCGTATGTGTTAGACAATTACTCACCCTGGTGTACGATGGGTGTCTCTCGCTGGGAGAACCCATGCCTATTACTGAAATGCTGATCCACCGGATCACCTTAATGCCCTATCTAGGTGTGGATCCAACAGAGGCATTTGGAGGGAAAAAAAAGGAGAAGCAACTCGCAGATCAGATGAAGAGTGAGTTTGGATTGGTGAAAAAATTGCATGGATATTCTATCCACTCCATTTGAGACCCCGTGATGCAGTTCACTCCACAGATTTTGGCATGCACGATCATGCGCAAGTGCCATGTGGATGAGGTTTTGGCACCAATGATCTCCTTGGCTTTGTAATGTGCCAAAGGAGTCCAGTACAACTAGGCTTAATACCTGTGCAAGGATTTTTTGGTGAATTGTCGAGAGGCCAGGGATTCGTACAAGGCATTTCATTATGCCTAGTTTTTGCTATTGATCGTATTAGTAGCATGGAGGATGCCAAAGGACAGTTAGTTTCCTACTCAAGACCCAGACCTTCTAAACGTAGTGAAGCTTGCTTCGTTCTTGGAAGAAAAAGATGTATCGCAGGTCACTGAGGCCAAGATGTTTTGGGTGCTAGTGTAGATGGATCTGCGCACGGTAATCAACCAGAGGCCGAGGTTATCGCCTAGCTTAAATGATCAACTTGAGCCCTACATAGAGTTCAAAGAAGACTTCCATAATGTATCTATTCATGCACATTGGGATCTGAAGAAGATATATCATAATTTGCCTTATCTTTTTCCGAAGGCAAATGTCCAAGAAATTGTTGGTAAATGGCCAGGGGAGTGGCTCTACCCATCTGATCCAAGCGCAAGAACAAGAAAGGCAGTGGAAGGTACCACAACAGAGACCTTAGCATTGCAAAAATAGAAGGAGGCCCAATAGGTTAAGGCTTGGGAGAAAGTTATACACTAGAAAGAAGCTGTTACTTAGGAAGCTACGAACAAGGAAGCTGCTACTAAGGCAGCTACTGGCAAAGAGTGGGCGAGCTAGGAAACTATGATAGAGGTTGAGCAGTTAGATTCTCAACAACCCCAAGACTAAGAAGGGTCAAATGTAGAAGGAGGCAAGGGAGCGGAGTAGGAAATGCCCTTTGTGGTCAAGAAAAGACTGAAGCAGACCACCTTGGGACCCAGAAAGAAGTAGAAGTCCCTAAGATTATCCATGGTGGATCCACTAGTCCTCACTAAAGTGGACTTAGACAAGATTAGAGACAAGATCTGGGACACTATGATAGATTTATGGACCCAATATACACAATAGTACCAACAGACATTGGGAAATGTGTAAAAGGATCTGCATAATCTGTAGATCCAGATAGGCCAACTACAAGCAAGCATAGGTCAAGCGAGCAAGATTTGGGCGAGCCTGCATCAAGCAAGTGCAATAGAATTGGACATGGATTGGACTTTGGATCTCTGGGTGATTTAGTTTCGAGACAGGGCCCCGCATGCCCAATCAGAGGAAGCCAACAACCAGCTTTCACAAATCAAGGATTTGGGCATCAACCTCATGGCACTCCCTATCCAGACCCTACATGAGTTTCACCAAGGTGTATTGGATGAGTTGAAGGTTAGGGAGCAGCACATTTTGTTGGTGATTAATGAAGTCAAAACAAACAATGCACAAATCTTTGAAGAAAAGGCAGAGGCTTTGAAGGAGAAGGAATAATTTTCCACCCACAGCTAGCACTTAGAACCAATGATTACATAGGCATGTAATGCACTCTCTGAACTAAACATTGCAATGGATATAGAATCAATAGAAAAGATCTAGAAGCTAGTTGTAATGGTCAAGGAGTCTAAATATGAAATAGGCTGAGTTTGATTTGAGCTACAGTTGCAAATTTTGGAGCTCCAATTGAAGCTACATCCCACGACTCTGCCATAGGTTCGAGAGCAGTGTGGAGCTCCTATAAAAGAGGGAATGGCCACACTAGATGCAACAGTCAAGGACTACACAGAATTATTTGAGCAAGCCATGGAGCTCTGGACCTCTATGCAGGAGTACCCCACTCTACGAAGATTGGCACTGCCTTAGAGAAAAAAAGCAGGAATTTGATGAGATAAGTTCAACTACACGCACTTTGGTGCCAATAGAGTGGTTCACGTGAATACTAGAAGGGAAGCAGCTTCAAACTGAAATTGAAGAGCTACGTTAGAAAGAGGCCATTCCTAGGGATAGGACACATCCTTGGACAGAGGAAGCCAACCAGCTCACTTTGTCAGTACAAAGCAAGATCAAAGGTATACAAAAGACGCAAAGGAAAATGGGCCTCATGGTGGAAGGCCCCACTGGAAAGAAGTTGGTCAAGGAAGTGAAGTAGGAAGCTACGCAGGGTATAGTTGATCTGCAAGTTCTGAAGTTGGAGCTCTACAAAATCGAAGTTAAGATTGAAGTACCAACTCAGTAACTCGAGGATGAGTCACCAAATTGTGTTGGGGCCTACTGGGATCGGGTCCTTGGGGTTAAATTTTGTCAATTTCGTAGTTTATTTTTGTAAATATGTAAAGTCTCTACAATTTGTGGAAATAGAGCGCAAAGATAGTAAGAGTAAAATGGGCTTTATTCCCTTAGGTGGGTAGGTGATAGGAAGGTTTTCAGACCCGCCCAGGTCTGCAGAGCATGGTATTGTAAAATAAATGGCTAGAAATAGAAGATTCATAATGAGTCCAAGGGATAATTGATTGATAGAAATCTTGGTAAGAACAAGTAAGGTAAGGCAAGAAAGGTCTATTTCATGTACTTAGTGTTGGGCATGGAATCCTCCCAAGGCATGTTTTGGGGCTTAATGCACATGTTTTGACCGAATCTTTTTGTAAAAGCTCTGTGAATTGCGGGCGCAGGGCGTGGAAGTATAATAGAATCACAGGGTTCTCCACCCTAGTTTTTGTAATGTGATGTTGGTTGGATAGACCTACCGATGGTCCGTGGACCATGGGATTGTATAAATATAGCGAGGCTATAAGTGTAAAAGAGAACTAATAGAAGGGAAGCATGAGAAGTCTAAGTGATTGAGTCGAAGTGAAAGTGTGTCTGTGGGTTGTAGAGTAGGAGTAGCTTCTGCAACTGAGTGGGCAGAGGCCTAGTAGTCCGCAGCTGAGTGCGCAAACCCCTGCAGCTGAGTGCACAAGGTAGGTCGAGTCTGTAACGATTGGAAGAATCAATAAAGAGAAGTTTTGCTATAATTTTG